>CATIWR010135300.1:0-28685 GCA_949677035.1 Omphalea diandra | reverse complement strand
TAATTCATTTCTTTACATTTTCTATATATATATATATATATATATATATATATATATATATATATATATATAAAATTACAGTCTTATAATAATCTTATCACATATAGATGAGTATCTATAAAAATGATATTGAGGTTATTAAGTGTTTATAAAAATAAAATCAAGTCATAAACAGGGTATAACAAAGGCAGTTATTTTAAATTTTAAATTTAAATTTAAATTATAAAACTTAATTATCATTATAATTAAATAATACAGTGATAATTTTTTCTTATAATGAAAACTGTTAAACATATTTGATTTAGTGACAACAATTAAATTATATGTGACAATTTTGATTTATTCCTAAAAAACATATTTTATGTCATAATTAAAATTTGTCACAAAAAATTAAATACAAATGAAGAATAATAGTTAAAAAAAAACTCATTTTTAAATTTGTATTATTTAAATTTGTGACATAATGTCAAAGTTGTCATAAAAAATATATTTTTTTTGGGATAAGTGTATAACATTGTCCGGTAATCATATGATAAAAAAATTAAATTATTACCATTATGACTAGTTAAAATTCTTGTCATAAATTATTTATAATGTGTGATAATATTATTTATGATAATATAAAAATTATCAAGAATCACAAAAATTTTAATTTTTTTTGTGATAAGTGTATAATATTGTTACGTAATTATAAGATAAAAAAATAAAATTATTAGTATTGTGACTAGTTGAAAATTCTTATCATATATCATTTATAATTTGTTACACGATTAATTTTTGACAATATAAAAATTATCATGAATCATAAAAATTTTAATTTTTTTTGTGATAATTGTATATCATTGTCATGTAATCATAAGATAAAAATAAAAATTAGTACTATTGTAACTAGTTGAAAATTCTTACTATATATCATTTAAAATTTGTGACAAGATTATTTATGATAATTTACAAATTATCACAAATCACAAAAATTTTAATTTTTTTTTTGTAATAAGTGTATAACATTGTCATGTAATCATAATATAAAAATAAAATTATTACTATTGTAACTAGTTGAAAATTCTTATCATATATCAAATATAATTTGTAATAAGATTATTTATGATCATCTAAAAATTATCACGAATAACAAAAATTTTATTTTTTTTGTGATAAGTGAATGATATTGTAATGTAATTATAAGATAAAAAAAATAAAATTAGTAGTATTGTGACTAATAAAAAATTCTTATCATATATCATTTATAATTTATGACAATATTATTTATGACTATATGAAAATTGTAAAAAAAAAAAAGAATTTCTAGTAGTGGTATTTGACACATGATCAATTAACTTAGTCACTATAAGAATTTTAGATGATTAATATAATAATATAATTTCTCATTGACCAACGAGAACTTTTAATTCTAGAAAGCTGAGCAAAAAAAAAAAAAAAACTACTTTTGTTGTAAAAAGTTATTTATTATTATTTTTAGATATCTCAAAATATATGTTCACTTTCATTAATTTTAATCAATTTTACTAATTTATCTTAAAAACACATTTATCATAAATTATAAGTTGACAAAATATTAAATATATATTTTTTAAACAATATAAAAATGGTATGTGATAACCATTTTGAGACAAAAGGAGTAATAAAATAATATTCTCTCTTTTTTAATGAATATGGAGTACATTCTAGTAGCAACACATGACTACACACTCTTATATCTTGAATAATGTGATTTTCTTTCCTATTAAAACTAAAAAAAAAAAAAAATTAAGCTATTTAACTCTAGAAAATAAAAAGATCAATATAGAAAATTTCATTATAGCAAAAAAAAAATCAATGTGAAAACTTTTAAATCTAAAATATAATTAAGCAAAATAAATTTCCAATAATAATTTAGATCCTATTTATTTTAGAAATAGCGAATGACAGTTGTCCTATATTTAATTAAATAAAATTAGTAGTATAATTATAGAAAATGATCAAAAAATTAAAAAAATATAAATAAAACTAGTATAAATTACTAAAATATTTCAATACTAGGAGCATTGTTTAATTATATTTTAGTTTTAGAAAAATAAATTAAATATATCTATTTTATATTTACTTATAATTATATTTTTTTGACTAGATTCAAATAAATTGAATTTTATAATTTGGCTTAATTAGTTTCTGAACTTTTTTTTACTTTATCTAATCAATTTTAAAATTATTTTTATCTTAATTAGAATAATATTTCTATTTTTCATGATATTCACATCTAATTTTTGTTAAGTAATATAAAAACTTTAAATTTTCATATTTTTTATTAAATTTTGTTATAATTTTTATATTTTACAAAAACAATTTTTTAATATAAAATAAAATACAAAAGATCATTGTATAGTACTACTAGGTTTAATTTAGGTATGTTTGATATGTTAAATAATGGCTAATAATTGAAGACAATTTACACTTAAAGGGGATTGCAAGGGCAAAGCCCCCGTAGTATAGTATGTTTTATTAAAGAATTGAAAATTTATGTTGCTGGGTATTTGTGTAATTTTTCTAGGGTAATCGATTACAAGTATAAAAGTGTTAAAACCCTATCCTGTAATAAGTGGTAGCTAGCTACTAGTATTCTTTCTAAATAAAGACCAAACCAAAACCTCCCATAGACATAGACAAATTACTGAACCACTTAAAACTTTATATCTTGTGGGATTGATTTTTCTTTCTCTTTAATTTTTTGTTCAAAAATCAATTTCAAATTATCTCTAAGACTCTAAGGATCCAGTAAGTGGTATTAGAGCTTCAAGTTAGGATGAGTGGATTGGAAGCACATGCCAAGTTTGACAAGTTCATTAGCAAGGAGAATTTCTTTTCATGGCAGATGAGAATAAACGATCTGTTAATTCAAATGAAGGTTCACAAAACTTTAAAGGAAGCGAAGGCCACAAACATGAAAAAAGAAGATTGGTAGGATTTGGAGTCAATCACGTTTAGTACAATCCAAATGTTTTTAATTGTGTATGGTGTAATCAATAAGAAGATAGTAAAGGGTTTATGGATGAAATTGGAGAGTTTGTTCATGTCCAAGAATGTTACAAATAAGTTATTCATGAAGCATGATCTATACTATATTAGAATGGAAGAAAGTGGAGACCTAGGAAATCACATAGCTCAGATCAATCGAAAGGTTAGTGATTTATTCCTATTTATTCATCTGTCTCTACCACCATCGTTCAACTAATTCAACATGACATTGTTGTATAGGAATGAAATGCTAGACTATGATGAGGTGGTACATGCTCTCAGGTCCCATATATCAATGCAGAAGATGGAGACATGAAATTTTAAACTAAGGGTTTGTTAGTTAGTTCAAAAAGTAGTAGAGATAGATGAATAAATAGCAACAAAAGAAAGGAAAGTCTAGAGGTAGGTTTAAGTCGAAGGTGTTGAAGGAAGAATATTTCAAGTATTGCCAAAAGGGTCATTAGAAAAAAGATTATCCTTCATTGAAGAATTGAGGAGCTTATAAGAAAAATACAACTTTAAGTTCAGCTATTTTTGCTACAAATACTTTAGAAGAGGAGGATCTTATGGTAGTCTCGATGAAAGGTAATGACCCATTATACACATGGAATTTAGACTTTGCAGACTCACACATAGAGATCGGTTGCATAGTTATATGGCTTGTGACGCTAGTAATGTAAGTTTAGGTGATAATCATGCTTATAAGGTTGTAGGGATTGGAAATGTTAGAATTATGATGTTTGATGGTATAATAAGAACATTAGAGAATGTTAAACATGTTTTTGAATTAAAGAAGAATTTGATTTCATTAGGACAGTTAGAGAAGACATTGCATGGTTTTTCAGTAGCTCCGAATAGTGGAATTCTTAAGGTTTCCATAGGTGTTATGACTCTAATGAAGGAGATGCATATGGGAAATAATTAGTACATACTAGTGGGAAGTAAATTATTGGTAATGGGTCTACATGTTCATCAATAAAGGATAGTTTAGATGTCTCTAAACTCTATCTAGCATATGCGATTAGGTCATATAAGTGAGTAGTGTTTGCAAGAACTTCAAAAGAGGAAATTGTTGAATGGGATTACATGATGTCAGTTTAGATTATACAAATTTTATGTTTATGGTAAACAAAATAGGGTTCAGTTCATGTCTTCCTCATAGAAAAGCAAGCAAGTATTAAAGTATGTTCACTCAGATGTTTAGGGTCCAGCACAAACTACAATAAAAAGTGGAGCTAGGTATTTTATGACTTTTATTAATGACTTCTTTTAAAAAGTTTAGGTGTATTTTACGAGGGAGAAAAGTAAGGTTTTTTCTAATTTCAAAGAGTGAAAAGCCAATGTTAAGAAGTAGATAGGGAAAAGTTTAAAGTGTTTGAGATTTGACAATAGAGGTGAGCATGCGTCTAACGAGTTCATGAATTTTTGCAAGAAGGAGGGAATTTAGAGGCATTTCATAGTTCTTAAGACACCTTAATAGAATGGACTTATGGACAAGATGAATATGATATTGTTAAAGAAAGTCAAGGTAATGAGACTACAAGTAGGATTACATAAGCAATTTTGGGCAGAAGCAGTGAATGTGGTTGTTTCACACAATTAATAGGTCACCTTCGAAGAAATTAGAAAGTCTGCATAACAAGTTTGGATAAGTAATGGTGTTAATGAATTTGTACTCAAGGTATTTTGATGTCCACCTTATGTTTCAATCCCCAGTGATGAGAGAACAATACTAGATTCAAAGTCGAAAAAATTCATCTTTATTGATTATGGAAAAGGAGTAAAGGGATATGAACTTTAGGATTCTTAGGCATAAAAGGTGATAGTTAGTAAGGATGTAGTTTTTTTATAAGCAGGCTATGGTAAATAAGAATGAATCATTTCAAGTAGAAACTATGGATTCAAGCTCTAAAATTGATGTGGAGTTTAGGCTAGATAGTTCTTCAAGTTTAGTTTGACTAATAATTGAATCAAAAAGCAATGACAACGATTCAAAAAAAAAGTACAATAAAGGAACAACGTCAACATTAGCATAATATTACTAAAGATAGACCCAAACATACAATTAGACTTTTAGCCATGTATCATATATTCGATGAGTCAACATTGTTTGCTTTCCTAACAAGTGATGACCTAGTTCTTTTTAGAAAGTTGTGTCCATTTTAGAAAAGGAAAAGTGGTTTGAAGCTATGGCTAAAAGATGGAGTCACTGTATAAGAATCAAACATGAGAGTTAGAAAAACTTCTTAAAGATAAAAAGGCAATTAGGTGCAAATGGGTTTATAGGAAAAAAGAAAGAGCATTAGAGAAAGATGGTAAAATTTAAAGCACTGTTAGTGGAAAAAGGCTACTCAAAGAAGAAGGGGATTAACTATAATGAAGTATTCTCACCAGTGGTTAGATATACCACTCACTATTAAGGAGTTGTTGGACTTAACAGCTCAACTAAATTTTTAGTTAGAACAGTGAGATGTCAAGACAGCTTTTCTTCAAGGTGAATTGAAGGAGCAAATTTATATGGAACAATTGGAGGGATTTGTGAAAATAGGAAGGAGCACTTAGTGTGTAAGCTCAAAAAGTCCTTTTAAGGGTTGAAACAGTCTCCAAGACAGTGATACAATGGTTTGATTCACATATGCTAAGTATTGGATTTAACCGCTTGTTGTTTATACTTTAAATCTTTAAAGGATGATTTTCATTTATTTGTTGATTTATATTGACGATATGTTAATGTTCTATAATCTTAAATTTTTATTGAGTAAAGAATTTAGCATGGAAATCAAGAGGGCATTGGAAATATTCGACATTGAAAAGGCAAAGGCAATCACCACTCTATTAGCTAATTATTTCAAGTTGTCAATCTATCAATGCCCTAGAGCAGAAGATGAAGTGCAATACATGTCAAAGATACCCTATGCTAGAGCAATAGGGAGTTTAATGTACTAAATGGTTTTCACAAGGCTAGACTTAGCCTGAGTAGTTAGTGTGGTTAACAGGTTTATAGCTAATCCTGACAAAGAACATTGATAGGTTGTAAAGTGGATTCTTTGATACTGGAGGGGTATACTAGATTATGGAATTTAATTTGGTACAATAAATAATTTAGTGTATATTATTATATTAAATGTGTGGATTCAGATTATATTGGAGAAATGGATGATAGGAAGTTTACTACAAGCTATGTCTTTACATTTGCAATGGTCCAATTAGTTAGAGGTCTACCTTATATAATGTAATTGTTTATCCACTACAAAGGCAAAACATATGACAATAATGTATTTAGCTAAGGAAGCGTTATATTTGAAAGGGCTTACCTCAAAGATAAGTTATTAGCTATGGATATTTATTGTGATAAGCAGAGTACTATAAACTTGTCCAAGAATTAAGTATATCATGCTAGAATAAAGCAAATTAATATAGGATATCATAAAATCTGAGAGTGAAATACTTCGAGTGACATCTAGTTATTAAGGGTGCAAACAAAGAATAACAAAGTAGATATGTTGACAAAGATGCTACCTTTGGATAAGATCAAATATTGTCTAGACTTGCTCCAAGTCACAAACTAAAATGTTGTGAAGATGTTGGGGCTTTAGGTAGAGATATGGGTCGTTAAAGTTAAGCAAGTCTTCTAAAGGGATGATTATTCGCCAAGATGGAGATTCTTACATAATGACTCATAATTGAAAATAGTTTATACTCAAAGTTTTAGTAAAAGGGAAAGTAAGGGTAAAGCCCCTGGCGGTACTATTTAATTTTATTGAAGAATTAGAAATTTACGCAGAAAGGTATATCTGTAATTTTTAAGGGAAATCAATTACTAGTATAAAAGGGTTAAAACCCTATCCTATAATAGGCATTAGTCGCCAATCTCTTTAAATAAAGAACAAATTGAAACCTCATATGGATGTAAGCAAATTGTGTATTGTGTGATTGATTTTCTCTCTTTAATTTTTTGTTCATAGATTAATTCTAAATTGTCCTCTAACACTCTAAGGATCTAACATGATATAATTGGATTGCACGTCATTAAGAGAAGATACCTTTTTAAAATTTTTGTTTCACAAAACATTGTAGTTTTCTTAAGCAAAATATGAACTTCATTTATTAAATTAATAAATTGTACAACTTGATTATAAATATAATGATAATAAAAATAATAATACATTAAAAAGTACAAAAATATATAAAAAGTGAAATGTATTTATAATATTCTCCAATCAAAATGACTAACAAGTTAAACATGCAATTCAACGGCGTTCAACTTAGTGAATGGTTTATACCTTGAATATCATTTGATAAGTTGAAGTCCACTATAAAATAATGAACTTAAAAAATTTAAAAATTCAATAAGTAAAACTCTCATCGAGAAATAATAAACATTCATGAAAGAAGAACATATAATCCTTAAAAAGGATAATAATAAAAAAAAAGAACACTCACAAAAATAAATTTATACCCATAAAAATATGGAAATAACAAATATAATATCTAAATACATAAATATAGTCATATTGAGATAATTTATTAAAGAAAATAAAATAAAATACGTAAAAACCTCTAGATCAAAAGAAATAAATCTAAATAAACATAAAAATAAATAATTTTACATTTATTCAAAAAATAAAGGACAAAATATAAAAAAGATTAAAAAGATAGAGGTCAATTCTAGCCAAAATAGCAAGAAATTAGCTGTAAAAAATTATTTGGCTAGAAAACTTGAATGAAAGAGTGAGAACAAAAAAATGGGTGGCTAGATGTCAAACAATTTTTTAAAAAAAAATTCAAAGTTTAGTGAAAAGAATGAAAATTAAACAGCAAAAAATTTATGTGGTATTAAAAATACTTTATATGAGTTGGAATCTTTTTAAAAAATTATTTTTAAATGCTATTTCAACTTTTTTCAGTGTCAAGTCAATAACTTTTACCACTTTTCTATCTAAAATTGAATTTAGAGTAAATTTCATGAAAAAGTTTAAATTTATATATTTTATCAATATGAAATGAAAATGGAGTTTCATTTTGAGATTTTTTTTTATACCTGATTATTTAATGTATTATCAAAACTAGTGAGGTTGTGCTTTGGATCTAGAGGTTGTGCCATGATTTTGAGGTTGTGCTTGAATGAGTGAAATTTTGCCAACTCTTACCTTTTATCAATCATCGGGGGATTGAGGGTACGGGGGTCACACCTTGGTAGTAACCCTTCGTCATGGCACGTGATTTGGATCGATGAGGAATCTTTGAAGCCTCATATAAGATTGAAGCCCCTTTTCCAAAGTAGTGTCAATGGGGAACCAAGGTGGGACAATACGTTACTATCATCCTTAAGTTTAATATGGAGCCATCATTCGACTTTGATCAAGCAAGAATCTGGGTAAGGATAAATTCTGAGCCTACCTAAGTCATTTAGAAAGCCCAGTCCATCACCTCATTATAGATAGGGTTCGGGAGTTGGATATGGCTTAAAAAAAAGGTTAGGCACCCCAAACTGCCTTGATGTAGGGATTCGGCCTTCAAACAATCAATGGTTCATGCCTTGATATAGGGATTCGACCTTCAAACAATCAATGGCTCATTTTTATATCTTGCCTTTACTAGTCAATTTCTCATTTATCTACCTAGGTACATCCATCTAAGCAAGCCACCAACTATAACAATTAAGTATGCAATGCATGAATGATATGCAAAATGTAATAAGAAAGTAATAAATAATATATATAATGCGGGGATGGGGATACATATTGAAATAGTGAAATTATCATGTAATAAACTTAAATAGATGAAGAACAAGCATTAATTAGTTTTCCTAACGAACAAAAATTAATCCCAAAAATATGAGTAAAATAGGAAGAAAAGAACTTTTAAGATCTATTAGAAATGGACAATCAATGTAGAAATATACTACCTTATCATTGTAGCTTAGGGTCCTAGCATGTTAGTTTATAATGTCCAATATCATTAGCCATTTTAAGGATAATTAGAGAGCCTAATCTATTATCCATATTCATCATTAATCATATTAAACACAGTATGAAACATAAAACATGATAATAACGTGCAACAACATCAATGAAGAAGACAACATAATAAACACTAAGAAACACTTAATGCATAATATAAGTACTAAAATAAGGGGTCATACGATGACAAAATCTTCTTCCAACCTGCTTTAGTTATCTTGGAGTAGGGCTAAGAACAATAGAGGTTACACTTTTAGCCATGAAAAGACTAGCATGTAATTAGAATGAAAGAATGAATAAAATAGTAAGGAATGTTAAAAACTCTTTAGAACAAAATAAGAAGCACTCAAATTGGGGTCCTTAGATAGTGAATCCTCTCCCAAATGCATATATGGTTAATGCTGCCACAAAGAGAATAAGAAGGAAAGGAGTAGCCATGGAAAGGGGATAACCCATACTCTATCATGATAGGGGTGAGAAGAATGACAAATCCTAAAATGAATAACATAAATTCCAACTGAAAACTAATGAATCAAGGGGTTTTATTGAAACTCTTCTTATCATCTTTTCATGATCAATCACATAAAGAAAACAAAGCATAAGGAAAAACATATGTGAACTAAAACATATATTTTGATAATCATAGCCTCTAAGAATATGGAATGATAGTCATAGGTCTTTGAACCTACCTCATTCCTACTGTAGAAGGCTCACAAGATCATAAAATAACAAGAAAAACACAAAATTCATATGAAATAAAGTTATATGAATAGTACGACGAGTAGTAATAAAGGTATGTACATACCACATAATGGTTTGTGTAGACCTCCCAATGGTCTATACAACTCACTTTTTTGTCTATACAACCCACTTGTTTTGTTGAAACTAGAAATCAAAAAAGAAAAAGAAAAAAAGAAAGTAAAAGAAAAGGAGTAGGGGGAAAGTCTCTTAATGCCTTAAAAATTATCTTTGCCCTCAGAGGCACTTTGGTGTTATAATTTTCCAAAAACATAAAGGAAAAGAATGTTAAAAGCAAGAGTAAAGCTTGGTTTTACCTTAAATCTTTTGGTTGTGTGTTGAGTATTTGTGTTTTCTATTTGAGTGACGTGTTTTTATGGTTTAAGAGATAATTTTGACAAAGTTTGGCTAGGGTAAAAAGCCTTTCCCTCTCCCTCTTCTTCTCCTTTTAATGGGAGCGGTATTTATAGAGGTAAAAGATTGCAATTGAACCTGATGGCTCGACTTACATCTAATCTCTTCCTTTCACATGCTCTCTATTGATAAGATCAATGAACATTCTAAAGTTTAGGGTTTGGCGTTAGTCTGTATAACTAAAAGGTTATTTGTACAGACTTTTGGTTGGTTGTATAACTAATTAAGCTATATGGGCTACTATTCTAGAAGCTTCATCCTTTTTCACTTTTAGTAAGTGTACAACCGTTTAAGTTAGTTGTATAACCATCAATGTTGGTTGTACATTCCTTTATTGAAATTCCAAATTGGGCTTTAAGCTTAGGGTTTTATGTTGTGGGTTTAGTTTAAGGTTTATCCAAGCTTTATTTTGCCACTTTCTTAGGCTTTATTTCCATTATTCTTTAGGGAAGAATTCAAATAGTTTTTCATCATTTGCCTTGCATCCTAAAGACCCAAAATCTAGTACCTACAGTTTATCCTTTACTTTGATAAAATGATCATTGGATAAGTCACAACAAAGCATTCAACATAAATGCAAATACTAGAAAAATGATACATAAGGATACGACTTCTTTCTCAACTCTTAAGCAAGTACTAAAGTTCTTGGTAGCCCTTTTAGCAAGTATTAAGATTCTTGCTAGCCCTTTAGTAAGTAATAAGGTTAGATACCATCTTCCAGCAACCCTATAGTAAGTACTAATGTTCATGGCAACCCTCTAGCAAGTACCAAGGTCAAATATTCTCCTCCAGCAATCTTGTAGTAACCGCTAGAGTTGATCTCTTTAGTAGTCATCTATTAAGTGCTAAGCTTTTTTATACCCTTTAAAAAATAACAAGGTTAAATATTCTCCTCTAGTAGCCCTTTAGTAAGTACTGAAGTTGCTCTCTTTAGCATCCCTTTTATAGGTACTAACTTTCTTGGCTAGTAAGTACCAAGGTCAAACTTTTTCCTTCAGTAGCCCTCTAGCAAACACTGGAGTTGATCTCTTTAGCATCCCTCTAGCAGGTACTAAGGTCCTTGGTGGCCCTCTATTAAGTGCTAAGTTTAAGCTTTTGCCTTAGCATTCACATTTTTTTTATCTAGCATTTCTATTGGGTTCTTCTTTATTCTATCCTCTATGTCTCTTAGTTCTCTTCCTTTTTCCTTTTAGGGTTGCTCTTAGTTCTTTTCATTTTGCCCTCTATCATTACTTTTAGTTCTCTTCATTTTGCCTTTTGGCATTACTCTTGGTTCTCTTGATTTTGCCTTCTAGCATTGCTCTTTGTTTTGGCATTATTCCTTTGTATCTCTTAGCTTTGCTCACTTTCTTTTCTCTCTTTCTAGCATTTCTCTCTTTATCTTGACTTTTTGATTTTGCTCTCCTTTTTTGCTTCCTTTGATTTCTCTTTTATTGAGTATTCTAGCTTTTTTTACTTCTTTTTTATTTTCTTTGAATTTTGCTTAATCTTTCCTCTTAGTTTACTCTTTATTTTCTTCTCAGGTTCCTCTTCACATAGGTTTGGAAAATAATGCTATGATGATAAATAATCAAATTAAAATGAATAAACTATTCATTTGCTTCAAGGATACTAAAAGGATACAGGATCACCAAGCTTGATGGTGCTTTGCTAGCTTCACTTTTCTTGGTGGTTTATGGGGTTTTAGTCTGACATGAGCTTATTCCATAAGCTCTTTACCTATTCTCCCAATGTCTTTATTTTGACATTACTTCTTGCATTGTGTTTTCATATCCGTTTCATGAAGTATTGTCTTTTTTATAGTTTTCAACTCTATAGCTGACCTACTTTATGCTTTTTTTTTCCTTTTTCTTATCATTTCATACCATCTTTTCTTATTCCATCTTTCCTTCTTGGTTCATCTTTAATGGGGGTTGACTCGATTGCCTCACATTTTGTTCTTCTTTTTTACTTTATAAGAATAAGAGTGTACCTCCTCCATTCTTGACTTTATTCTCATTCCACTCAGGCTTAGAAAATAATGTCATAATAATAGGGGACAAGACAAAGTAATCAAGCAATTCAAATGATTTAAGGATGATAAAAGGATATGGGAAAGAATATTACGTCTAAAGTTGCCCTTCCTTAGTTGTTTTGTTGAACCACTAAGGGCTTCTACTTGGCAATCTTCATTGATCTCTTTAGCTTTTGGACTTAATAGGAGTTCCCATATCTCTTTGCTTGGCATGTCTCCTTCACGAAGTTTTTCTCTTCTTATTTTGGATTCCTTCCTAGTTAAATTTTCTATAATTCTTCCATCAGTAGTTTTGGATCTTCATCCTTCTCATGGCCTTTTGCTTGATCTTACTTTTTTTTATGGTGCATATTTCTATTTCAATCCGTTGTAATGCCTAAATTGCCCTCAATACGATCTTGTTCTTGTTAGAGCTTCATTAATTCCTTTTTAGACTTCTTAGTATTGTAATCTAAGAGAGAGAGCTGCTCAACTCTCAATACCATTACCACTTGCACCAAATTTAGTAGAATATTTGAGGAATAATAACCAAATCAAAATAACAGATAAGGGATTGCCACGCAAAGAAATAAACTCAAGACTGAAAAACCTCTAGCATGTAAGGCATTAAATGTCAGTCATTGCCTTCAGCTCAATGGTCCACTTGTTGTTGTACAAAACTCCTACAGTACCTATGCACATGAAATTCAACACCACCCCGCCCTTTTCTCTGGTTTACATGTTTCTTCCCTTTTTATTTGGGAAGTCAAGGATGGGAATGAATATTGAATGTATTCATTGTTTAGCCAAAAATAGAAATAAAACCTTGCCAAGTAGAACAAGACTTGGACAGTATTTGTATGATTGCCCTATCATTTAATATCATAAACATTAGAAAGACTTGAACAAGGAAAACTTGCCCTATCATTACTAATTAGGGTAATTAATATTAATGATCACTTAATTGTAGATCAAATTCTATTATAGCCACTTAAGTTAATTTTGTGAAATTAAGTTATTTTAATATTATTTTTACTTCAATTCCTCTACTCCAAAAAAATTAAGAATTTTCAGTAGCAAGAATGTCACATGTCAAAAATTTTTAAATGAATTAAGAGTTAATCTAACCCAAACATTTTGAACTAATTTAACTTCCAAACTTGAATTTTATGATAAATTAAATTCAATTATAACTATTGAATGAACTCAATTATAGGTGTTCAATTAACTCAAATTTAGGTGTTAAATTAACTCAAAAAGCTAATTTGCATTGATTTGAACTTCTTAAAAAAAGTTTAGATTCCAAGCTAACCTTTTATCTTATTTAAAAGTTTTTACACGTGTCATTCTAGCTACAAAAAATTCTCAATTTTATCGGAATAAGTGAATTGATATAAAATAATATTTTAGTAACCAAATTCCATAAAGTAGATCTTAAATGACCAAATAGAATTTGATCTATTATTAAGTGACCATTAGAATTTATTACATGGACTATTTAGGTGTGAGCAAAATGAACTAAAACTGAAAAACTAAATTGAATTTGTGAATTTGATTTAGTTTAGTTATTTGTTCATTCCATTCAATTCAATTCATTTTTAAAAAACTAAAATAATTTTGATTTAGTTCGATTTAAAGTAAAAAGTTTTCGATTAAACTAAATCAAATCAAAATTATAATATTTATTATTAAAGGATGTGAATATATTATAAAAATTTTATATTTAAAGGGGTATTTATATTATTTGATTAATATTTAATAAAGATAAATTTTAAAAAATTAAAAAACTAAATAATTGAATCAAAATAGTTCAATTCGATTTAATTTAGTTGAACCTTTAAATTTAATTTTTTTGTTTAAGAATTTCAATTTTAATTTTTTTAATTTGAACCCAACTTGCTATTTAAACATAGTGGTGAAAACGAGTCAAGCCAAAACCAAATATGTTACTGTTCTAGCTCGGCTTGGCTCAAATATAATATTGATTGAAATTGGCTTGAGTTTGAAAAATTTTTAAGCCATCACAATCAGGCACAACTTATGAAAGATAATTAACTTATCATTGAATTGAGTTTGGTGGACTCGTTCAAAATTTAAAACCAAACTGCAGTCATCTATATTTGATTTGACTATGCAAACCACTTTTTTTTCTGTATCAGTTAAACAAGTACAATGTGGAGGCTTTCTATTTAAAAGTTCCAAGATCCTTTATTTGATTGTATTTGATCTTCTGATAAATTTTTCATTAATTTTTTTCTTATTTTCTCTATTCACTCTTGCTAATTGGTTACAGTGGCTACTAGTTAAAGAAATAATGATAACTAATACTTTTGATTTTGGCTATAGGTGGCTATTGGTCAAGGAAATAAGGAAAAAGATAAAGTTAGAAATAAGGTTGAAAACATGTCAAATAGTCTACAGTTGTAGACTTAGAAAATCCAGACGTTGAATCCTTATTTTCCATAAAAGACAAAGCTTCAGCAAAAACAATCTTTGCTATTCGAGACTGTTCATCCTTAGATGAAGATCTTGATTATGGTGGACACATTCATTCAATGCCTTTTTGCAATGTTATGACTCCTCTCTCAAGTTATCCTATAGAAGTTTCTAATTAATTGGAGATTGAAGAAGCACATCTAATTCCTCTAGCATTTGTCCATCTTGCCAGAGAAATTCTCAAAGCCCATTAAGACAAAAATCTTTATCGACACAGGAGCTCATCTTTTCATGCTCAACAAAAAAGTTCTTCCTTCAAAGTTTTGGAAGCCCGACAAAAATTATTTCAAGGTTGCAAATGGAGAGATCTTTCATACAAGACTGATAATAGCAAAGCTCATAATTATTCAATTCTTTCCTGGTTGTCGAATCCACACAAAACCTATTAGGTCATCCTTGCTAGATAAAGATCTCATAGTTGGGTTCGATCTATATTGGAAGTTGTCAAAACTAAGGGTCTTACCTAAGGGCCTTAAGTTCAAAAATTACATCCAACCTTATACACCAGTTAACTCACTATTCCTAACCCAAAACACTTTCAGCCCAAATATCCTCATCTTTTTCTAATATACACCAAGACCTTTAACTCCATTATTGTGCTATAAGCCATGCAAAATTTCTAACCAAACATCCAAAACGTTTGTGGACCAACCCATCCAGGAATGAATCCTAAAGACATTGACCCAATAAAGGCAACTCATCCAGGAATGAATCCTGAAGACTTAACGTAGCCTATCAAGAATGTTCCTAGTTACTGGCCCAAAAAATTATTGAACCCACTAATTTTGATTGTGTCTGTTAGGCATTTTATGTTAACAAAAGATCTAAACAAGTTCGGGGTAAAAAGAGGCTTGTCATAGATTACCAACCCTTAAACCATTTTTTAAAAAGATGATAAATTCCCTCTCCTCAAGATTTTTTTCATTGTTTGTTCATCTTTCACAGGGAAAATACTTCTCCAAGTTTGATCTAAAAGCCAGATTCTTGCAGCTGGGAATCAAACCTATCGAGATCTATGATCAAGATCAATGGAGTTGACAAATAGCTTTGGTGTCTTGTTGCCACCCATAAAAATTGCAAGTGGCAAAGGAGGAAGTAGAGTTTCTTAGAATGTCATTCAAAAATGTGGCAAAGGAGGAAGTGGAGTTTCTTAGAATGTCATTCAAAGATGGCCAGTACAAGCCTGAACCACACATCGCCATTGAATTATTAAAGTTCCCAGACAAAGATCTCACACATAAATAAGTATAGTAATTTTTAGGAATTGCAAATTATTTGAGAGACTTTGTCCCCCACTTCACCAAGAAAGCAAATCCACTATGACAGATGTTGAAAAAGAATCTCCAACAGTGGAGTTCGAGTCAGACGAAAATGGTAAAACGATTAAAAGAAAAGATGCAAGACTTGCCACCTCTACAGATTCCTTCAATAAGAAAAAAAAAGTTTTGCAAATAGATTCTTTTTAGAGGAAAAGGACAATAAAAAAATGAATTTGTTCTCATGGGAGTGGACAGTTTAAAGATTTAGAAATCCATTATCACTCCACCTTCAAGGAAATCTTAGCAGTAAAGAATGAAATAAAAAATTTTGAATTTCATCTTATTGGACATAAATTCACAGTCCTTATGGATTGTTCATCTTTCCTAAAAATGTTAGAGTTCAAGGGAAGGAATGTGTCACATCCCTAATTGCTTAGGTGGAAAAACTAGTTCAACAAGTACAGTTTCGATGTCAAACATATAAAAGGAGATACAAACCTCATCTCGAATTTCTTATCCAGACAGCAATCAATCTCCTTAATCCACAAGGAAAAAACAATTCCTCTTATTCTAATGGCCTCATCTACCTTTTCATCTACACCACCACAACCATATTTGAAAACAAGAGTTCCTCCTGAAGTTCAACTACCCACAACCTCCTAAAAAATAACAAAGGTCAAAATGGAGTAACTATTTGTTTATCAGTCTCTGCTCTTGAAAACATATGGTCCTATTTTCATGGATATCCTTAGGTTTCATCCAGCTTATCTCTTCCTAGAAGTCTATACCTTTCTAGACTTCTCCACAACTAATAAGGGATCCTGGACTTGGCTAGAAGAACTACTAACTTTCCTATGGTATTTATGTCATCTATATACCATAATAGTTGAAATACGTTCATATCATTTATGGTCCTACCTAACAGAGGTTCAAAAGGGATCAAGGAAGAATCCTCACATGATCACCTTCCTAGAATGGTTTTAACCTCTAAGCAAATGGATCGAGTCTGCCAAGGCCAAATATCAATACTGTGAATCCCAGACTGCCTTCCACAAAATAGTAGTTTATATTCTTCATAGGCCTTGCCTAGCTAGACCTGCAAGAACCTCGCCAAGGCCCATGGTATGTTTTCACATTTATAAGACCATGAGTAATTTAAGAACTTCCAAAGATTCATGTGCGGACAAAATAAAATAATCCCCAAAAAGATATGGCCTGCCTTGGCAGAAGATACTTCTTGGGATACTCCGTCAATTGTATGACAACACATAGGGTAAGTCATCAAAGCAATGCCTTCAAAATGACTTGATAGAAAGGGATTTTACCCATGAACCAGATTCCCAGATCCATATGAGTTGTATGACTATTACATAAAGCATGAGGCAGACAAAACTCCTGAAAAGAAATATGTTGACAATGATGACTCGGACTACAGGAACATGAATATGTCTCCATCTCACAAACCCATCGACAAATAAAGCATAAAGTAAAGTTAATATGGTGTGCTGTAAAATAAGTAAGGTGTGATCTATAAATATTGTAATAATTGTACTATATGTGAGGTAGTGGTTTGATGACCTAAAAAGGTCTAGCTTGTATCAACTCTCCTCTCCTATATAAGGAGGAGTTAGTTTGTATTCAAGTTAGAAAAACCCTTTGATAGAAACTGCCTTTGTTTGAAATAAACTGAGTTTCTAAACTTCTTTCACCAATAGCCAATATGATTACTATTATTCTTCTTTTACCATCCTAAGAAGCAAAAAGTTCTGGTATTAATTTTCCATGTATAGAGTACTAAGAGGGCAATGGCATTGTTAAAAACTTGTTAGTCTATATTATTGCTTGCCATAGCCATAGTTGTATTATATGCATGTGTATGATTGCATATGTTGAAAGCCATACAGAATTTCTAACTAAACATCCAAAATGTTTGTGAACTAACCCAGACTTCTTCATTAGCCTACCTTTTAAAATGAATGAAGACATTAACCCAACAAAGGCAACCCATCCAGGAATGAGTCCTAAAGATCTGAACCTAGCCTATCAAGAATGTTCCTAGTTACTAACCTAAAAAATTATTGAACCCACTAATTTTGATTGGGTCTGTCAAACATTTTATGTTAACAAAAAATCTGAACAAGTTCAAGGAAAAAATAGGCTCGTCATAGATTACCAACCCTTAAAACATTTTTTAAAAGATAATAAATTCCCTCTCCATAAGATTCTTCACTATTTGTTCATCTTTCACAGGGAAAATACTTCTCCAAGTTTAATCTAAAAGCAGAATTTTGGCAGTTGGGAATCAAACCTGAAGATCATCCAAAGACAACGCTCTGTATTCCCAACAAACATTATCAGTGGACTATGATGTCATTTGATCTCAAGGTGGCCATATCACTTTTCCAAAAGGCAATGATCAAGATCTATGAACTTATCCTTCATAATGCCCTAATTTACATTGATGACGTGCTGCTCTTTTCAATGGACAAAGATTCCCACCAAATGATTTTGTCACAATTCATGGAGTTGATAAAAAGCTTTAGTGTCATGCTATCACCCACAAAAAAGCAAGTGGTAAAGAAGGAAGATTAAGTGTTTATGGAAGGAGTAGTAATTGCAAGTGGTGTGTCCATAAAGGACTAGGTAATCTCTAGCCTTCAATCATACATACTATTCATCTCCTACAAAATGATTGAACACAGGCTCTAATACCAATTATACATATGCATAGAATACATATATGGCTATGGGAAGTAACAACAGACTAATAAGTCTATAATCGTGTCATTGCCCTCATAATACTCTATACATGGAAAATTAATACTAGAACTTTTTGCTTCTTAGGATGGCAGAAGAAGAATAATAGTAATCATGTTGGCTATTGGCGAAAGAAGTTTATAAACTCAGTTTATTTCAAACAAAGGTAGTTTTTATCAAAAGATTTTCTACCTTGAATGCAAACTAGCTCCTCCTTATATAAGAGAGGAGAGTTGATAAAAGCTAGACCTTTCTAGGTCATCAAACCACTATCACACACAGTGTAAATATTACAATCTTAACATATCACACCTTACTCACTTATTACAATCTTTACAAATCACACCTTACTCACTTATTTTACAGCACATCATACTAACTTTACTTTATGCTTTATTTGTTGATGGGTTCGTGGGATGAAGACATATTCATGTTCCTATAGTCCGAGTAATCATTATCAATGGATTTCTTTTCAAGATTTTTATCTACCTTGTGCTTCATGTAATAGCTATACAGCTCATATGGATCCTGGAATTCTCATTCAGGGATAAAATCCCTTTCTATCAAATCATTAGAGGCATTGCTTTGATGACTCCCTCATATGTTGTTGTCATTCAAGAGGCTCTAGTGATATCTTGCTAGCAGAGTATCCTAAGGAGCATCTTCTACCAATAAAGGTCATATCTATTTAGCGATTATTATATTTTGTATGCATATGAATCTTTAGAAGTCCCTAAATTGTCTATGGTTATCTAAGGCATCAGTCCATAATGAGAATTGACTTTCCGTATAAATGTGAAAACAGGTTATGAGCCTTAGCGAGGTTCCTACAGGTCCAACTAAGCAAGGCCTATGAAGAGTATAAACTACTCTTTTATCAAAGGTCTTCTAGGGTTCACAGTATTGATATTTAGCCTTAGCAAACTCGATCCATCTGCTTACAGGTTGGAACCATTATAGAAAGGTGATCATGTGAGGATTCTTCATTGATATGTTTTGAACCTCTGTTAGGTAGGACTGGAAATGATATGGGTGTATTTCAACTAATATGGTATATAGATGACAAAATACCATAGGAAAGTTAGCAATTCTTCTAGTCAAGTCCAAGACCCCTCATTAGCTGTGGAGAAGTCTAGAAAGGTATAGACTTTCAGGAAGGGATCAGTTGGATAAAACCCAACGATATCCATGAAAATAGGACAATATGTTTTCAAGAGCAGGGACTGGTAAACAAATAATTGTTCCATTGCGACCTTTGTTATTTTTGAGTAAGTCATGGGTAGTTAAACTTTATAAGGATCAACTGTGTAAGAAGGACTGATTGTAGATTCTTTAGTATGGGGTCCTGCCATGAATTGAATTGGAACTTCCTCCTCTTCTTCAGGTGACTCATCTTCTTCTTCAAGAGAGTCTTATTCAGAGGACTAATTGGGATAAAGGAGATGGTTTTTTCTACATAGGAAACAATTAGATTTATCATCTGAGCTTCTAGTGGTTTGTCCTTTTTGGGTAATGGTTTCTTAACAGACTCTACTGATGAGTTTGTATGCATGGAAGTGTCTTGGGCTCTTTTTGGCTCAGGGTTTAATGAAAATTTTCCTAATCTTAATTTCTTATGGAAAAAATCAGTAAAGAGTCCAAGGTGTTCGAGTTATGTGGTTGTTGGAGTATGAATTATAGGAGGTTTCAAGGTATAGGATGGCGATATGGGTATTTCAATTGTGAAGGGTATGTTTTGGCAAAGATTATTGGGAAGTTTTGAAATCCTTCTCAATTCTTTACAGCTGATCTTTTAGTTTTTGAATCTCAGCTGCCTTCCTCCTCATCTCATTAGTTTGAGCTCTTTGATCCACCAATATCATCACCTCTTTGTGTTTCTCTTCAATCTGAATTTGAAGCCTAATCATCAACTTTTAAACACCCTTTTGATGATCTGTAAGTCTATGATCAATCTATTGGACTTGCAATGAGACCTGGTCCACCTTGGATTCTATATTTTTAAGAATCATGTTTGTACTTAAGCATTATTTGACTGTCAATTCAAGATAGCCTCTGCTAGAGTAACACTTAAGGGTTGACCTTTTGAATCTATTCCTACTGGATTTTTGATATTTGTCATGGTCCAAATTTAGGTGTTGAGATTGGTTTAGTCTGGTAAAAGTGAGAAATCATCATTGGAGAAAAGTTGTTGATACATGCATATCTGTAGTAACAGTTGGTTGTAAGAAGGTAATGGAATAGGTAAAGAGGGATTTGATTCCTTCTTTATCCACTTAGGAGCTTATTTGTAGCAAGGTAATAGTTTTTTGGGTTCAAGTTATATTTTGGGTTGAGGGGATACATAAGTATCTAGTGGTGGTTGGTGTGTTTTTGGGTTTTGATCATATTTGACAAAATAGTCATATTTTCCAAATAGTTGTCCCAACATGCTGACATATGGGTCTCTATTTTCGAATCTTATTTTTAGACTTTCTTCAGGGCACCTTCCTTTTTTCTTTGCTTTCTTTAACTGGTCATTAGCATATTCTCAATTATAAAGACAGTTTATACATTTACATTTATCAAAGAAACAGTGTCCATCCCTTTCAAAGGGATATATTGGAGTTCCATCAGTCATAAAATGAACTATTAGCATACCAACTTTCGGCCCTTGTGGGGTCATCATGAATTGTGTTGAGAATACTGTCGAACTGGTGGATAAAGAGGATGACCTCTTAAATCTAGTTTCTACTCTCCCACCAACTCGCCTGTAGTAGACTGGTTCAGTAGACTAGATAGGTTGGGTGTTCTTATGCATTTTTTCATAACTAATGATCCATTTCTCCAAGAGTAACTCACTTCTAGAGATTTGTTTTGGGATATGAATGCACGTGGGAGCATTCTATGTGTCAACCACTATCAGCAATGCATCATTCTCATGAGAAAGAGAAAGATAGATTGCATGATTCTAAATTCTATAGATCATATGGTAATGGAGAGTAACCGTTGTAGCTGTGGCAACTTGTGAAACACCAATGATCTGTATTTGGACTTTCAATGCACTTAGAACATGAGAATCCCTTAGAGACAGGTTGAAATTAAGATAGAAAGTGAATATTACAGATTCAGCGTTTAGAGATGTTTTTACTGTCCCTATGACAACATGCTGATATTCTAGGTACCTGTTATCTAGTAAAGCAATTCTGGCAAATATAGACAAATCTTTCCTTCCGTGATAGCTTACTGCTAACCTTATTGTACCAAAATGGATATAGGAATAATCCTGACTCATCCATTGTTGTATGAAATCTGGAGGAATTTCTAAATAGATTAACTGTTCTTCTTTCGTGGCTTGGATAGAACATTGATCAAAATTGGAGGACTGGACATACTTTATAATGGTTTTAGGAGATTGTCTTATCAGAGTTTTAATTGATCAAGTCCATGAGTTTTTGTTTTTTTGAAAGGCATCATATGGGTTAAGGAAAATGATATTGGTGTCTTGTATTTTTTGGTTATCTGGTATATAACTTAGTTCATATAAGTAATCTATTTTAGAAGAAGATGATCTTCTAAAAATAGGTGGTGGTGTAATAGTAACTGTTAATGGTACTTTAAGAGTGGTTTGTGAGGAAGATCAAGTGTTCGTGGAGGAGTAGTAATAGTAAGTGATGTTTCATAATGGACCGGGCAGCCTCTACCCTTCAATCATAAATACTATTCACCTCCTATATATATATATATATATATACACACTTGACCTAATGATTATATTTACTATATTAAACTAAATTATCTTTTTTTCTTATTATTGCATTCATAGCACTCACATTTGATTCATTTCATTATTAAGTTTTTATTTTATAATTTTACATCGAATTTTCCTACTGTACTATCACTTTCTCTTTTTACATTAATTTTAAATACTAAAATCTACCAATTCTAAACGTCAAAATTAACTAAATCACTAACTTGAAAAGCATTTTCTCATTCAAGTAGGGAAAAAATCAGTTTAATAACCTTTTTGCTCAAACAAACTACCACTAACAAAAACAAAAGTAACCAAAATTAAACAGAAGTGAATTACAGATAAACCAATCAAAAACCACAGGTCAATAACACCTAACTGGAGCAAAACTCAAACGGCCAAAAACATCAACACTTTTTTTTTTTTTCCTTTTGTTCAAAATTTGATTTAGGATAGAAAAAATTTATATAGTATTGTGTTATGACACGATATTAATATGATTTTTAAGTATTAAAATAATAATTTTATTATTATACATAATTATTTATTATTTTAAATAATTTTTATTTTTAATAAATTTATTATAAATAATTAATAAATTACATATATGATTCAAAATTTTAAACAAACTATAGAATTCTCTGAGAAGATACTAGTAAGAAACTTATGATTAACTTGTTTCCTTTACCCGTTTTCAAACACATATGAAAAAGAGATGCAGATCACCTCACCCACCAAACTGCAAGGAAATAGCTATAGCCATTGGTAACTTCACTTAAGAGTGATCTGTTTCACATTGGAGCTTCCACTTCCAAGGCAGAAATTGTAGCAACAATATCTAATCTACATAAAACATATAGCCTGGTCCTGATCGTGTGATATGACAGAAACAATGGAAACCAGAACAATATACACAACAGAAGATGAACTGAAACAATGACTACAAACAGAAAATTCAAGCAAAGGTTGGAGATTAACAAGAAACTTGGTATAGAGCTCTTATACTTCTCTATTAAGCTTTGTTTAATTGGTTGAATTTTTATATACAGGATCTGCAATCAATTAAGCTTCCAATAATAGCTATAGAGATGTCTAGCTTGCCCAATTACAGCCATATATGTGGCAGCTTGCAAAATAAAATATTACATTACTTGCACAACTAGAATTCTCTACAGAAACATCATTAATTGACAGCAAAATGTCATTATTTCCAAGAAAACTCTTAAACTTAACAATAAACCAACCAGCCTGCTGTCAAGGAGGTCAGATTTTAAGCAGGACCCAACTAAAACAAACCCATTCATAAAATAAAGGGGTTGAGGGAAACTATGTAATGTAAAAGGTAATTATTACATAAGAAATGGAAAGGAGTGTTTCTTAACCCGCATTGCCAGCATATGATCCTATTTGTTTGAAGGTTTACGCTTTTCTTTTTTTTTATTATTATTATTATTTTCGTCAAATTTTTTACAGAATTTTGTTTAAAACTTTAGGCATACACCAAATAACTGGCAGATCAAATATCCATATGACATTAGTCACATTCATATTGTACAGTAGCAATTGCTGGAAGCTAAGAACCTAAGCAATAGAAATGCACAAAAGCGCTTGAGATTTCATGGAAAAAAGAAAGCAAAATAATATCAACCATATAATTAAATATCTAGAGTTCAACTAAAAAATATTCGCTAAAACAGATTGATGAAAGAAGCAGGCAACTTCTAATATATATTGATGATGGCACTAATCTCATAAACAAAGTATTGAGACAATATAATGAGAGGTTGGCTCTGTTTGGAAGAGAAGGAAAATGGCAGGAAAGAGAGAAAAGAAGAGAAGGAAATGAAAATATAGGGCCACATAACAAGGGAAAAATATGAGTCCAATATCCAATTTATTTCTCATTTTTCTTTTTCTCCGTTTTCCACCATTCCCAAACAGAGCCTATACCATTTTCCTCTTTCTCCATTTTCCCTCCATTCCCAAATCCATAAGCTGCGAATCAAAAGAAAAAAAAATTGCCATCCATGCATACTTCATTGCAATCACCTATTGAATGAGCATCTGGCTTTGTACTATAGATATCTAAGGAAATAGCATAACAAAACAGAGGGGAATGTAAATACCCACCTACTCTGGCGACTCAAGAAACGAACGCCATGCGCCTTCGATTCTCCCAATTGAAACCCAAAGATTCTCCCTACTCTATGAATCACCCTTCCATTCCCATTCAAAATGGGATGTTGCTTCAGTCATGAATTACAGTAGCAATTAAATAAAAAGGAGAGGTGATAATGGAAGGGGAAAATGCACTCCAATATTCACCATGGTCGCTAAAGGTGGGTGGCGGGGCAGTGCCTCTGGTACAACAAGCCAAGAGAGAGGGAAGGAGGAAGGTGAAGAATAGCAAAGGAGAAGGAGAAGAAGAAAGAGAACGAAAATGAACCATTAGGACGAAGACTAACTGCCAATCAAATAAATAAATAAATATTAGCCGTTAGAAGTAATCTGTGTTTAAATTTTGTGAGATTTATTTTCAAATTTTCGTAAAAGAATATACAAGCAGTTTTCTAGGCCGAGGTCCTACAGCGAATATATATATATAAAACTAAATCATCTCATTTTTTTTTTCATTGCATTAATAGTCCTCACATTTGATTCATCATATTATTAAAATTTTCTACTCTAATTTTATATAAAAATTTTCTTCTTTACTATCTGTCTCTTTTGTCACATCAATTTCAAACACCAAAATCAACCAATTCTAGACATCAAAATCAAACAAATCACTGACTTAAATTCATATTAATATTGATGTTATTTAGATAATAATTTTATTTTTGTATATAATTATTTATTATTTTAAATAATTTTTATTTTTAATAAAATTATTATAAAATAATTAATAAATGACAAATATAATTTAAAATTTTAAACGAATCGTAGAATTCACATAAAAGATATAAAAACCAATTTAGTAAGAAACTTATGACTAATTGATTTCCATTACCCGTTTTCAAACCCAAATGCAAAAAAGGTGCACACCACCTTACCCACAAAATTGCATAATTTTGTTTTTCACATTTTACCGACCTTTACCACTACAAGTAATTTTAAAATTCGCTAGAACACATTCTCCGCTCCCCTCTAAGAGCATTTACACTGAGATTATATATTTCTTCAAACCTTACCATCACAACCTAATCTACAGTGGGGTGTAATGTATTTCACTTTACATTCTGCGTGTAACAAACGTTACATATATAATGCTCACCAAAAACTACTAATTTGGCAATCTTTTAATTTTTTTTTAATATAATAAATTATTTAATTAAATAAAATACTTAAAAGATTTTCAAATGTTGCAACGGTAACTTTATTTTTTTAAAAAAATGTCTATAAATATTTTATTTCTTTTAATTTCTTATTATCCTACTTCATCTCTTTTCTTCAACTTATTCTCAAATTTTCTAAAATTAAATTTCCTAAAATTTCACCATTTTCTACCAATTGTCACAAACAAAAAAAAAAAACTTATACATTTTTGGTATGAAACCAAACAATCAAAATTCTTCATCTTCAAAAATCAAAACCATAAAATTTTTCAAAATTATCCAAATTTTCCATATTTTAGTATGAAACCACGCATACAAAATTATGAATATCCTCCAAATTTACCCATTTCTAATCATCAACTAAATTTTCAACATCCGCCAAATATTTCATACCTATTTCTCATGTATTCACCACCCGGTTATTTTAAACCATCTGTGGCAAATTATTATATGTCAAGATATTATAACATTGTCATGGGTTATGGAAGCATAAGGACTCCAAAAGAGTCAAGAAAAGATTTTGATTTCAGCACCAAGCAAAAAAAACGTTACACCAACAGATTTTGTTTCAGACTCTCAAATATCATCATATTCAACACAAGATGGGATCGAAAATATTGCTTTCACCGATGAACTAATAGGAGGAATTGATGGAAAAATGGTTACAAGCGCTTAACTCACAATTTCCAACTGCAACATTATGGGTAACTCCCAAAGTGAGAAGACTTTTTGGAAATGAATCATTGACTACTTCAATGAGAATTGCAAATTTAAACCAACAAGAAAAGAGAAAGTTGTGAAAGCATATTGTTGGCCCTAGTGCACCAAGAAGGGACGGTTGAATTGGTGGAAGATTAAAAAATTTGGAGGAAGGTTATGTGTTTGGAGAATTGAGAAGAAGTAGAAGCAATAAAAACAAGATATTTGCAGTGGTTCAGGTGTTAACAAACCCTACATCCACCCCCCAATTCTTCACAATTGAGAATTTCACTCAACTCAAAATGGTATTTTCAAGCTCAAACCAAACTTGTACAATTTATTTTATGGCTCACACATAACCCTTACACTTTGTGTTTCTAGGTTCACACAAAACCTCGCTCTAGCATTTTGGATAAGCTCACACTTTAACCTATTACAAGAGTTTTGAAAGGTAGGCTACCTCTTAATCTAATTATAAAGGTGTTTAATGCTAACACCAAACAATCAAGAACTCATAATCAAGAGTAAGAAGTTATGAAACAAATTTGCAAGAGTTTGGTTACAATTAACGAAATTCTCTTACATTTACATCTGTTTGATGGAGTATTTATAGGCAACATCCACCAAAGAGACATTACTCACAAACTATGACTAAATCTTTAAGGTAAGCCAAACAAATTTTGCATTAAATGTCGGTCAAACTGAAGTCGCGGTCATGACTGGCATTTCGCAGTCGCAATTTTTCAATTTACAATGGGAAGCCTGAAATCGCAGTAGAGAACCTCGTTTTGTATCTAACGGCTAGTCCATGTGTTGATATGTCATTGGTGTTTCACAAAATATAGTTGTTATGTTCCACTCTTCAACCAAAAGTCGCGATTGCAATTGATGCCCTTCTTGGGCATGACTAAGACCGTGAATTCCTCTGTTTGGTGAGGAGAAAACACTTTCCTTGGTTGAGGTCGCGATAGGTGCTTCACCTTCACCAATTTTGATATTCCAACGATTGCTTTAGACACTTGGCGTGTTATGGTTGCAGACATGGTTCCCTCCTTTCAGCTATGAAATTCACCGTCGTGACATAGGGCGTGAACACTACTGTAAATTCCTCTATGTGACAGTGAAGTTTCCTTCAGCTGAATGGCGGTTGTGAATTCCTCTGGGAATTCTACTGGCCTAACTTTATCCATCCTTATTACAAGGTCGTGATCATGAATTATGGGATCCTAACTTTGAATTTGGATGTCTTACTCAAAGTTAGAGAGTTAGACTTTCATCCAACTTCCAATGAAAACCTAACCTATTCACTGCAAAAACAACACTTAAATAAAACATTAGTACTAATCAATCTTCATTGTTAAGATCAAAAGAGGCCTTTGGCTTAAGTTTGACCAACCTAGTTCAACACACATTAACATTGGTTAAGTTGGATGGTTAATGAATTTAACCAACATTACAACAGATTGGTCGGAGAACATCATAACGGGTAGAATGATGACCAATTAAAACTCCATGCTCATGAGCTTTTTAGGCAGAATAATAAAAAAACATTTTGTATATGAGCATGTGTGGGAGATATTAAAAAATGGTCCAAAATGGAAAGCAAATAATCTCATGTAGCATTCTTCCAAAAAGACAAGGAATTTTGAAAGTAGGGCATATACTTCCTCGTCCAACGTTAATACGAGCTTTAGCGTCAATGAGATTGAAGTCAAAGTTCGCCCGATCGGATAAAAAGCAATAAAGAAGGAAAGAGAAAGGGAAAGTCAAAAGCAAATGATGACAATTTAAATAAGGAACTTAATCAAATCCAAAGCATGTTAAAATAATAAAAAGAAGAAAAATTCAAGCTATGGAAAATTTAGCAAATAAGTTAGAAAGTTATACTTTCCAAAGTGATTATGACATCTTGTTCAAGGATACTACAAGTATGACCGAGCAGTAACTTCAAATTCATGAGCATATGTGTTCTATCCTAAAAGCTAAATATAATATTCCCTAAGTGAATTCTAATTTTATGTAGTTTTATTTGTAATTTTAATTTTATGTTATTATATAATATTTATAATTCTATATTTATGTGCAATTATAAAACTAGTCGCTGCAAAACTAGTTTTTATAAAAAGTCATTGTAAAACTCCACTGTTGAACTAGGATAACCAATCCTAGGTTTAAAACCTCTTTTGATCTTGACAAATTGGATTGATCATCACTAATGTTTCAAATAAGTGTTGTTATTGCAGAATTGAATCATTCCCTCAAGAAGAAATAAAGAAGTTGATGAATTCCAAA
>CATIWR010135266.1:0-21588 GCA_949677035.1 Omphalea diandra | reverse complement strand
GATAGCTTATGTGAGGAAAATATTTGATAGCTTATGTGGCAACAGCTAGTGTGTCAATGATATAATAGCCTGTGTGACAAGAACATTTGATAGCCTGTGTGGCAAGATCATTTGATAGCCTGTGTGGCAAGATCATTTGATAGCCTGTGTGGCAATGATATAATAGTCTGTGTGGCAAGATCATTTGATAGCCAAAGTGGCAATGATAAAATAGCCTGTGTGGTAAGAACATTTGATAGCCTATGTGGCAATACTATAATAGCCTTTTTGAGAAGAACTTTTGATAGGCTGTGTGGCAATGAGATCTATAGCCTGTGTGGTAAATATATATATATATATATAGCCTATGTGGCAACTAAAAATGAAAGCCTTTGTGGCAGTGATATCTATAGTTTATATGGCAGCAATTTATGACATTGCGTGTGGAAATAACCTTTAATAGCCTATGTGGCATTTAAGAGGAAAAACTCTTTATTTCGTACATGGATATGATGATGAGTTAATTATGTTTAAATATTGTTACGTTATTTGAGATTGAAGTATTATTATGCATTTACTTACTGAGTATGCAAACTCACTCTTTTGTATGAAATCTTATTTCAGGAAGAGTAGACTAAAGATTGCATCCAGTATACTTTTCAAAGTCATTGTCTAGCAGTGTAATAGAGGTTGGGTCAGTATGCAGTCAGTTAGTATTTTAATTTGATTATTCATGTATGTTTTGTTGTAAATAATTACTAAGTGGTGAACAAGAGACATAATAATAATAATAATAATAATAAAAATTTAATCAGGTCTTTTAAATGACAATGGATAGACTTAAAGAGAAATTTAAATGATTATTAAATGGGGTGTGTTAAATGGGGTGTGACATTAAGAGCTAACCTAATGTTCACCAACAAGAAGTAAATTTACGAGTAGTACCTAAAGCCTATAGTGATAAAGTGCACAAAAAATAAAAATAAATTTAACAAAAAAAGAAAGGACATTTACCGCTCCTAATGTGGCTATTGCTAGATGATAGTACAAATTGTAGACCGTCGGTGTGTCGCCAGCTAGAGGATAGCTAGGTGGAATCATCTTTGTCATCGCGTTCTTCAGCAAACTGCCTGGCTCGAATCCCCACTAAGATTGCAACTGCTTGAAGGCATCAAGAGTTGGGAGATCCTCATTAGGAATCTCCTCCTGGATGTCATACATCTCATCATAGGAAAAATCAGCCATGTCGCTACTGGAAAAAGCTAAGGTTACCTAGAAGCAAAGTCTAATGCCTAGAGAAAGAAAGCTTAGGAAGAGAGGAAGAATGATGCAAATAGGACGAAAAGCTTTTAGGGCCTTTATATAATGGCCCAGCCTGTAAAGCCTTGATGGGCTAGCTAACTCTCTTCCTCAAACCATTAGGTCTAGCTTCTCCCTCACTTCCTAAAAATCCTCTCATTCATCTAAAAATTATAAAAATCCTCCTCACCTCCCAAAAAGTCGAATTACAACCAAATTACCAAAATATACTCAACTCCTCAAAAAGCTTAATTACAGCTAAATTATCAAAATAACCCTAGCTCTTCATCAAGCCCAATTATAATCAAATTACTAAAATACCCTCAGCTCCTTATTAAGCCTAATTATAGCCAAATTACTAAAATACCTCCAGCTTCTCATCAAGCCTAATAATGGCTAAATTACCAAAATACTAAAAGGCCCTTATTGCTTTCAGAATACTAGAGAGTATTCATAGCTTATTAATTCATATCAGATTATAATATCACTTTTCGATGACAAGTAGGCTCTCCCTGAGGTCCTAGAAATATTTGCAAGAAGGGCTTCTCTCTCCAAAAGTTGTGAAACCCAAAGAATAACTTTCCCTATAAAGTAGCAAGACTCGAAGAAGCTCTTCCTAATGCATCTAAGCCCCAAGCCCCTCACATTTAGACAAAGATGGAACCCTATGACAACTAAAAAAGCTTTAAAGGTACGAATTCAATCTTCCAAATGCTAGAACAACTCAAATGACACAAGATCCACCCACAAGGCATCCGTGAGCCTGAACCACTTTGGTACCCGTTAGAAAGTTACTAAAAGATACATAAATCCCAATACTTGCTCAAAGGCTATTAGAAAATGTTTAACCTTGGTTCTTGCTAGAGGGTTATTAGGAAGATTAAAACCTTCTTTATGGCAGCTGAAAGAAAATGTATAACTTTTGTATTTGCTAGAGGGCTGCTAAAAAACTCAGTACCTATTTAAGGGCTGCTAAGAAGAATCCCCAATACTTACTTGAGGGCTACCGAGAGAAGATGTTTAACCTTGGTACTTACTAGAGGGCTACCAGGAAGCTTAGTACTTACTAGAGGGTTGCTAAGGAGAAATCCCAGTATTTACCTAAGGGCTGTTATAAGGCGTTTAATCATGGTATTTGCTAGAGGGTTGCCAAGAACTTTAGCATTTGTTCGAGAAGCTGTTGAGGAAATTGTATCCTTTCGTATCCTTTATCTGATATTTAAAGTTTAGAACTAATATTTTATTATGTCTTGTCCAACATCATTTATCAAATGTTATTTCCAAAGCCTCATAAAGTAAGGGGCAAATTATAAGCATCAGATTTGGGTCTGAGGATGTAATCCCAATGATGAAAATCACTAAACTAAATCCTCGAAATGTAAAGGAAATTATTCAAAAGGAAGAGGTAAAAGGCTTAGGAAACCTTGAAGAAGTCTAAAACCAAACCCAAATCCAAGACCAAGTCCAAAGCCTTGTCCAATTGGAGAAGTCTAAAACCAAACCCAAGACCAAGTCCAAAGCTTTGTCTAAGGCTGCCAATTAGGCTTGGAGGGCTGTACAACCTATCAAGCAAGGCTATATAGCCCTATCCGAACCCTTACCCATATAACTTTCTAAAAATGGTCCCCTCTTAAACCCTAAGACTGTACAACCCTTAAATAAAGATGTACAACCCATATGTAAACCCTAATTTCAGTATAGTACTCTCTTTCTTTATGATTGGATGCATCCATGGTTTATGGAAGCTTATTCTTGGCACTGTGCATCTACTCAACACCTATAAATACCTCATTTTTTAAAGAGAAAAGGAGACTTTAAAATCCTAAGGTTACCTTGTATAAATGACCTCTCTAACACCCCTAAATACAAAAAAAAATTAGAACCCTGGCCCTATCCAACTATCTTTAAGGTAGAACTAGACCTTTTCCCTTAATGTTTATGCATTCCTTTAGCAATATAGAAGGATATTAAGTTAACCATGTGCTCCTGAAGGTAAAGATATCATTGAAATGTCTCTGAGAAACATCTTCCTCTTTCTCTTCCTTCCCTTTCTTTTTTTTTTGTTTTGGAAACTTAAAAAAGGAAGGTTATACAGCCTGTATCCATGGTTGTATATCCTAATTTGACTGGCATACAGTTTTTACAAGCTTCATTTTTTTCTTTTTTTCTCAAATTTCTCTTTATTTTGAGGCTTCTCTCTATGGTATTTTATGACTCTAGAGGTAATATAAGGTAAGATTTGATAACCTAAGACCATTATTCGCTTAAAAATGGAGTTTTGATTAACTTACAAAATGGTCTTCTTTACTTTCCTCACCTAAAATGCTTGTATATTTTTTTTCTTATTCCTTTAAACTTTAAAGTTAGGTGTTATTTCTATTTTGACAATTTTGAGGTGATAATTAAGAAAGGAACTCTAATTTCCATTAACCTTGATATCCCTTTTTGTGTTAAAATGCATAATAATCATGTGAATAGTATTTCATAGTTCTTTGATGCCTTGATTAGATGTTATGTGTTTTCTATTTTCTTTGATTTTCAATTTCTATTTTTGGTTATGTTTTAACACCTTGGGGTAGTGATTAAGAGAGGAATTCCAATTTCCCTTGACCTTGATATCCCTCTTTGTGTTAAGATGCATAATAATCATATGAATAGTATTCTTCTAGTTCTTTAATCTCTCGGATTGTTGTGGGCATTCTAACTACCCCTTATGTTAGGTTCTGTCCTACATGTTCTAGCTCTTTATGAGCAAGATAAAGGAGTGTTCAATGAGCTAAGGACTTTATATAAGTGAATCTTTGCCTCAAAGCTATCAAATATCCTCCAAATGCTTAGCATGTGTATGTGTGTTCATTTTTTCTCTTTTATTCATGATACATGCATTAGTAGATGTGTGTTGTAAGTTATATATTCTGGTTCATGATAATTAAATGTGTTATTATGGACTTAGATGCATGTTTAGGCATCTTGATTATGGAGTTTTGCTTTGGTGACTACCATGAACCTTATCTCCTTGCCTTGTACATTTTAGATTCTTTTTGCTTGTTTGTTTCCATGTTGATTTATTATTAACTTGTTTCTCCTTCTTAGGTGTAGGTATGATTGCTTGGGATTAAACCATGAAGTTGGTTCTAACCATTTCTCTTTATAAACGTTATGCATGTGGATGGATGTTTATGCATGCTTACCCCATATTATGATGCATGACCCCTCTCACCATCATAGATGATTATAGGTATTGATGTTGCATGCCAAACACTATGTCATGTCACATGTCCCTTATCCCTTTTTGGTGTAATAAGTGAATGATGGATGCATGAGACCCCTATACCTTGGTGCATGATGTAACGACCATTTTCATTACAAAACTCATAACATCCATGTCTGAAAAACATATGCATAAAGGTTTTATTTATTATACATACACAATCAAACATGTATTTAATGTACATATATGTTAACTAATGTCAACATTAGTGACCATAACTAATTCCTAATCTAAATGTATGTACATGACATAAGGAGAGAGAGAGTTGGAATTCAGCTGACGACCTGTGGTCTATTTGTCTCAATGCAAAACTCTAAGCACCAAAGTGTCCAATCCCTATTCTTTAGTATCTGAAAAATATAATTGCGATTTAGTGAGTCGCGACTTAATAAATAAAAATAATATTCAAATTCTTATGTCACAACCAACAATCAAATATCATCAGGATACATTACAAGTATAACATTTGACTATGCAAGTGCAAGTGCAATAGATTAATTATTGTCGTGACCATGCAAGACAAACACTGCTCCCGGGAATTCATGTGATTAAAGTGACATTTGATTTTGCTGGCCAACATATAACAAGTGAATCATTTGATCAATAACATGTGCCAATTAGGACCTATTGGTCCATCTTCCACGTGATTAATAACATGTGCCAATGGGACATATTAGTCCATCTTCCATGTGATTTATAAGTGTTTGACAAGCCGGTCACAATGTCCTTTTAGTTCCATATGCAAGTGTTCATAAAAATGGTATACCAAGTAATCATTAAGAGCATAATTCTCACTTGATTTGTATTCACATGTAAAATGTAACAATTCAATCACATATACATGTAATTAGACATAATCACATCATAAAATTATCACACATATACTCATTAGAATCTAATTATCATTTTTACTTACCTTTTGATGTAAACAACCTTTATGGTAGGTTTGGTTCTCTCTCTAGGGCTTCCTCAAAGTGTTGAGATCCTAACATTTAATACATACATGGTTATAAGTATGTCAAAATGATTATGAATGCTTGGTATGCAACTATGGCATGATTCATGCAAGTGGACCTAGTGTTTATGCATATTTTTCTTAAATGACAATCTGAGCTTGCTACACTCTCATAGCAATAACTCTAGATATACTTATCCAAATGACTTGATTCTTTTTTTCAAACAAATTAGACACATAATGATACAACATATTCAAATTTTATGCCAATCTCAGACACATAAAAAATGTGGTGAATTTTTAAATTTTTCCTTATTGCAATGTCATCTCAGTGTAAGTAGGTCTTACATTCTTGGGTGTATCTCAAATTATACAAATTCAATTGCAATAATAATCTACCATCAATTACAAAGCATATAAATAATCATTTTCATGTTTTATTCATTGTCTAATTCAGCTTATAAGGTCACCAAAACCAAAGACCAATCTCAGGGTGAGCAGGTTTGTAATATATTGACAAATAGTCATGATTAAGGGATAATATCTCAACAACCATGCTGGATTTGGAAACAATATTTCACAGGTATATAGATTAGACATAAATATACAACTTTCAAGCTTGGACCATCATCAAATTATGAATATATGACCATCAAATTCTTAGAAAATAGAATTAAAAGAAATGTGGGGTTTCATCCGGGTATAGGGTCAATCCCAATCAATGAGTCATATCTCTTTCCACACAATAAATCAATCAAAACTAATTTACAAATATTTATAGGGGATATAACCATACAAATTTCATGTTTTACACTTTGTCAAAATCAGAACGTAAGGCATCAAAATATAAGAAAATAGAAAGACTGAGGTCATCTCAATTCATTGTGTGCCAGCCCTAATGAAGGAGCCATAACTCCTCATACACACCAAGTCAAGCACAACTATTTCATATGCATTTATGTGGGATATAAAGCTACAACTTTCATATTTTTCACTTTCCCTAATTCCTCTTATAGGGTTATGAAATCATAGGAACAAAATCTTGCTCTAACAGTAAAATCCAACACAAATAGCTATTGTTCTCTTGAATTTCAACTTCCATCCAAGAGCTCTACCTCAATTACTCCATAATTCTTACTAACCATGCATGATTAAAATGTCATGAGAGGTTAATTTCAATTAAGAAGAAGATAAATTAACTTATCTATTGTCTCAGAATTAAAAAACCTTATGACTCTTTCCTAGGCAGCCCACACTTCTTCCTCTCCTTCTTCTTCTTCTTCTTCTTCTTCTTCTTCTTCTTCTTCCTTTCTTTCTTTCGTCCTTAGCTCTCTCTCTTTTCTGCTATAACTCATGTCTAACCCCTTAATTCTAATCCTAAAGGGTCAAAAATTTCACGTGTAAGCCTATTACAATAAGACAAAAATCATGGTGTTGAATTCCTATTGGTTGGAAGTTCACTTTCCTCTTTTAGTCCCTCTTCTTCACTCCTTAAGCATCTCCATCCATCTTCGAATTCCTAGATGCTCCTTATACTTTAAAATAAGCTCTATAACACCATTACTTATGATGCTATAGCAATCACACAATATAAAAATAGTTTGTCATGCAACTATACAAACACTACATATATGTTCAAGTGTCCCAAATGCAACGGTGCAAGTGTCATTGTCATGCTTCTACAATTCACATGTCTAAAATGATTATTTATCCAATGCATATGTTCATGTGGGATTTCATATCATTTATGCAATGAATATGTTCATGTGATAATGCCAATGAATGTGGATAAAGATGTTACACATGATCCCCTCCCTTTGGTCTGATGACTTGATTTGTTGATTGAATCATGCTTAGATGTATGATCAAGGGCATTAAAAGTGAACTAAAGATGCATGACGGCCAGATCCCAATATTCGGGTGGTTTGGGGGTGCCTAACCTCTTTCTCGAGCCATACCTAATTTTTTAACCTAATCTCTAACAAGTGAAGATGAAATGAGCCTTCTAATTGACATATATTAGGTTTAGATTTTTGCTTTTCCCGAATTCTTATCTCGACCAAAGTCGGGTAAAGACTCCATATTTTCCAAGGATAATACCAATGTTTTATCCTGCCTTGGTCCCCCGATGACCACCATTTGGATAAAAAAGGTCTTGAAACTCGCGCAAGGCTTAAAGGATCCCCTGTTGATCTAACACATGCCATAAACTTATGTGAAGACCCCCGTGCTCTCGATCCCTCGATGATTGATAAAAGGAAGGAGTCGTAAGCAAGATTCCATTTGTTTGAGCAAAAACCCTGAGGCGCTCACATGACTATAATGTCCTTCATTTTAAATCAAATTTTCAATTCAAAGCAAATCAAACTCAAACACCAAATCATTTGATTCAAAGAAAATGAAAAATCCATTCTTATAAACTCAAAAATTCACAAAAACACACATGAATCCAATGAAAACTCAACAATTCATAAACAACAATCGAAACCCAATAGAAATTCCATAACCAAACCCAACAGAATCAAACACTTACTCTAAAGAAATTCCACCTATAATCTTTGTCATAATTTTCATTGAATGGTGAGCTCTAAACCACCACAAAGAAGATAATGTATGAATTTGGGGAACGATGCTTATTTCATTGCAAAAAATTCACAGAAACTCAAATAATTGAAACCCAAAAACTCACAACACATAATCATTGCCCTCCACCTTTCCATATGTGTGAAATCCTCTTGTTCCAAAACCTTGTCCTAATTCGACGTCAAGCGTACAAACCCTACAAATCTCATCATAAAACAACAATATCGTCATGCCAGCACCACTCGTATTGGCACCAATGTCACCAGTACAAAACCTAGCAGTCTCTAATGGCAGCTCATTGATATTCCCCATTTTTTGAGTTTTCAAAGATGGGTTTTTTGGGTATGGAGATCTCTTGATGATTCAGAGAATGAAGTGGGGGCAAAGAAAAAAGAAAAAAAGGTAAAATGATGAATATGGGTTTTCTTGACAGTGAGTTTAGGTTGATGATGTATTATTGATAATCTTCCTTCAATATGATTTTCTAGGTTAGTGATGTATTGTTGATCCAAAAAGGAAGCATGAAAAGAAGAGAAATAAAGTTAAGAAAATAAGAGAAATGATGATTTTGGGTTTTCTAATTTTGGATTTCTTTCTTTTCGGTGTTGATTGATTCATGGTGAGATGATGATGATGATGAGGAAAAGAGAGCTTAGAAATTACTGTTTGTTGAATAAAAGTATTTTGGTTTTTAGATAAATTATTTAGTTATTTTTTTAATTTTTTCGAGTTGACTAATGGAAAAAGTCTAAAAAATGGATGAAACTCTTTTACAATGTAACAAATCAAAATGAAGAGTATAATTTTAAAAAATAAAAAATTAAATAGTATAATAAGGTAAAATTAAAAAATTTACATATTTAATCCTATTTTAAAATCTTTAGTACGGTCAACCAGAGGAGTAAGTTAAATTTTGATAGATCCAGTCCAACGAACCGGTCGGGTTTGAGATGCTTGCTTATATATCACAATTTTCTGACCTCATTATTCCTAAACCAATATCAGAAATAAAGAAAAATTCACCGTTCACCTCCAGACTGACCGGTATTCCTCAATCCTCACATAGTCGCCATCGTGGACATCACTGTTGCCGCTGCCCCCATTAAAGGTTTCTTAATTCTGCCTCTGCAGCTTCCAATCAACGGCAACATCTGCTTTTGCCTCCAAAATGGCCTTCGTCCACCTCTACTTCCCCTTTTCTACTCCTACTGCGCCACTCTGTTCTTCTCCTTTTAAAATCACAACTCCTCGCTTTAATCTTCATTTATTAACTCATCCTGCCACTCGTGCTCTCCGTTTCCACTCCAACCATCGCCACCGCTCTCATCATCTCGTTGCTGCCGCACTCTCTGCCGTTGATCCGACGGGGATTAGCGGCCGCAATTCAGAGAAGAAAGTGCTACTTGAGGTCAAAGAATTAACGGCTGTGATTGCTGAAACAAAGCAGGAGATTCTCAAGGGCGTCAATCTTGTCGTCCATGAAGGAGAGGTTGAACTAAATTCTATATATATATATATATAAAATCATTTTCCATAATAAAATAAAAGTGCAATTGTTTTAATTTATTTAGCTCTTACGTTTAGGTTCATGCTGTCATGGGAAAGAACGGTTCCGGAAAAAGCACATTTTCTAAGGTCGGAAATATTTTCAACGTCTTTTTGTATATTTTATGATATGTTGGCTGGATTATTCTACTTTGATGAGATAAATGAGGCCTAATTGCCATTTTTTGGATTCAAAATTGTTGAATAATCTTTGAGCAGGTCTTCGAGGTTTACATCCTTTGTGAATCAATCAACTAGTGTGATGTATTTCTGTCGACTTTTATTTATTTCTTTTTTCGTAGCAGAACTTTGTATTTTATATTTTCTTTTGGGTTGGGAGGGGGGGAGTTAAACTAAGCAACCAGATTTAGTCCATCTGGCTACCAATTCCGCTTTTAGATTGAGCAACTATTTAATCTGTAATTTTTCCATTGATAATCTTCTTTAGAACATAATGAATTTCGACTCACATTATTTAAGCTCCTGATTCTATAACATATATAGTTATAGATACATGTCTAGTAACATTCCATCAAATATAAACACAGTAACAAACACAATTTACTCAAGCTACATCTCAAATAATCCAATTCATTTTCTATAAAAAAACAGAGAATATTATGAAATTAATATTCCATCAAACATAAACACAGTAACCAATGCAATTTACTCAAGCAACATCTCACATTTAAAAACAAGGTTTGCCATATCTTGCAGGAATTTCATAATATTCTCTCCTCTTTTTATTTTTTTTCTTTTTTTTATTTTATTTTATAGGGAATGAATTGGATTATTTGTCTTGATCAAAATTCTCAATGGGGCTCGTACCTTGTAGGTTCTCGTTGGTCATCCGGATTATGAAGTGACAGGAGGTAACGTTGTGTTTAAAGGTGAGAACTTGCTTGACATGGAGCCAGAGGCAAGGTCTCTTGCTGGGCTTTTTATGAGCTTTCAATCTCCAGTTGAGATCCCGGGTGTGAACAACATTGATTTTCTTAATATGGCATATAATGCTCGAAGAAGAGAACTTGGTCTGCCAGAGCTTGGACCAATTGAGGTACAACTATTGGTGACATATTAACATCATGATGTATGGTTTTAGCATATGGTAGTATACTCCAATATATATATATATATATATATATATATACACTGTGATGGTATATTTTAGTTTTCCAGAAAATGGAATGTAAAAAAAAGGGAAAGAGAAAATTACAGTGATTATTTTTTACATACATGCCTCTTGAAACATTGAAACTGAAGCAAAAGAAGTGAAGCAACAATATCCTTGGGCTTTAAAAGGAGTATAATGAGCTAAAAACCACTGTTTTCATCTAGTAATCATGAGACATGCAACTTATTTTTGTTTAGGAAAACACTCTCATATCTCTATTTCATGCTTGCAAAATGCATTTATTGCATAATGGACTTTCTATAATTTGTGGGTAAAAGTTTGAGCTGAAACATGAACATACCTAGAAACATTTTGAATTTTGTTCCTTTCTAGTTGTAACTAAATTTTACTTGGTATACAATTTGCATTCTAATTGAGAATCCCATTAATTATGGCCTAAGCTGTTAAGTGTAAATTGGTTAAGATAGATCACTAATACTTAGTTTTGCCACTGCAGTTCTATGCTTACTTGTTTCCAAAACTTGAGCTTGTGAACATGAAGATCGACTTCCTTAACAGAAATGTAAACGAAGGATTTAGTGGTGGTGAGAGGAAGCGCAATGAGATTCTACAACTTGTGGTAATGTTTTGTGACTTTTTTTCCCTGTGTGTTTTCATACAGATTCACATGTGCATGCTTGTATCTACTGAGAATTCTTGCTATTGGATGAATGGTAGAGCATTGACTTCACATTCATGTGTTAGACCGTTTAGATTTTTTGGTTTTTTGGTGAGGATACGTTTAGATTTTTTGGTTTTTTGGTGAGGATACATTTAGATTTTTTGGTTTTTTGGTGAGGATGATAACTCAAGAGAAAGGGTGAATTGGGTGCAAACAAAAACCTTAGAAGCTTCTTTGGAAGTTGCTTGAGTTCAATTGCAGTGGACTATGTATCCACAATCTCACTCTTTTTTCTCAATTGGTTTAGGAGTGTAGAGACATTACTTTTGAGAAGTGTTGCGACTTCAACTTCTTCAATCTTTAAAGCTTCAGTTTTTGAGCTTTGCTTCCTCTTCAAACTTTCAAAGAGATCAATCTTCAAACTTACAAGGAGAACAAATCTTAACTAACAAATATACTCAAATACAAAGGTTTAAACTCTCAAGGTTTTGTTATCATTCAAATGCATGATTAATAATGCCTTATCAATCTTGGGATCACATGGTCAATAAGATTGATTGGTTTTTGTAATTAAAATTTTAATCTAAGTAGGAAAATTTTACCGCTACACAGAGTAGTTTGCAAAGTTATAATTTTTATTTGAGATGAGAAAAAAGATGGTTTGTTTTGCAAAAATTTGTTTGGTGTAGTGTTGCTATAGCGTGAGCTCATTCGTTTTTCTTATTGTGATGAAAGCTTAACCCCTTGGAATTCACTTTGTGAAGTGAAGCTGTTAATTTGATTCTTGGACCAAGCCCAGGAAAGTTTCTGTTGAAGGTGCTGGAATAGATGCTCCAAACAAAGAATGTGATTGCATTCTTGAACTGAAGTTGTTAAATTGCTTGTAAATATTTAATTTATGTAAATTGCAATCTTAGTATTTACTCCTGATATTGTAGGCAAAAGAATGAAAGAAGGGTAGACTGGATGTTCTTGGGTAATGCAGTGAATGAAGATTTAGCAGCACAGGACCTTTTTACGGATCTAACTCTAAATAGAGTGGGCTAGACAAAAATCTTAGCTGACCCAAACTAGATTGAGATTAAGGCTTAGTTGAGTGGTGTAAAGTTCAATCATAAATGTTCTCTATCTGTTTCTTCTAAAATTCCGAGACAAGGAAAAGCTCAACATTAGTTTTATAATGTGGTTCTGCTCTTGAAGGAAATGAATAATTTCTTGAATGTATTTGTTGAAAACCATATACGAAAGATTGATCCTCTTTTAGTGTGCAATTTTGAGGCTTTATGAGCACATGGCATGCTTGTGATAGTGATCCTGCAATAAGAAAATAATATATTTGGTGTGTGGAAAAATTGGTAGCATTTCAATTGATGCATTGTTTTTTGCGAGACTCTGTTAGTATCTTAACTTGTTCTCTAAACAACTAAAGCTGTCTACGCATCTTTGATAGTTGTTCTAGTTTTATGCAAGCTTTCTTCTAATTTTATGCAAGCCCTCTTTCTTTTTTATCCTTGTCTTTTCCTTAAATGGTTAGAGTTTCCTAATAAATACATTCTTACTTATGGTTTTGTTGTACGCTGGAAGAGATTTGCTAAAATGGTAAGCAAAATCCTCAAAGTTTATCCTTGTATGCCATATTTCAATTCCATGCATTTCCGCATATTTTATCTCCTTTGTCACAGCACAAGCTACTACTATCAAACAGTATCCACTCTTTTTTAACCAGGCTGAAATTTCCAGTGGGGTCCTTTTGCTGACATAAAGTTCCAAAAGTTAGGCTTTTCTGGAACATAGATTGGTTGTGGCTGCAAAGTGTTGTAATATATTGGTTCTGGGATTACTATTGTGAAGAATATCAAATATCAATTTCATCCATCAGAGTATCACTTAATTTCTTCTCTTTTTTCCTTTCGTTTTTGCGGAGGGAGGGGGTTGTAAGTATCTTAGGTTTGACCTATCTTCGTGCATTATAGGATCAAAAGTGAAAAAGTAATAAATTGATCTGTAAATTTTTCATGATACTCATTTGGAGCCAATCTATATGTAATTTTTAAAATTTTACTCATTTTCCATTTTACTGTTCTTTACATATTGCAGGTCCTGGGTGCAAACTTGGCCATCTTAGATGAAATAGATTCAGGATTAGATATTGATGCACTCAAAGATGTTGCAAAAGCAGTGAATGGGATATTGACTCCAAACAACTCCGTTTTGATGATTACCCATTATCTACGACTTTTAGAATTCATTCAGCCTACATATATCCATATCATGGTAAGCCATTTTAAAGATATTGAATTTCAGTGAGTAGGTATGCAAATTATGGGGGAACTATCCTATTATTAGTCATGTTTGTAATTGACCACTTGTTGCCATTTTGGAGGATTACATCTAAGGGTGGCAATATTGTGGTGGCAAGTTTATACTCGTCATATCAACATACTAGAATAATTGGTTTAGTATCAATGCAAACATTATGAATTGTTAGAGGTATAACATGTTACACTTTGTGTAATTCATTAATGGATTGGCCATATTGTATTGGCATGGTGCAACCTGCATAACATGGACCAACCAAAGGCATCCTGCTTAATTTATTGAGTTATTATTACTTTTTGTCTCTTTTTACAAAAATTTAAAGCAAATGAAGAAAAATAATAATTGGAAAGGTGTATATAGCATTAACGTAATGAATAACAATTTTTAGTTGAAAGTTTATTATTGTTTTGTTAAATTGGTTATGGATCATAGATGTTTGGGGACTTTAAACATTTCAACCTATATGAATTATATGTGACATTTACATTTTATATTCTTGTTGATGGATCAATAACACTGCAATATGGATATCTGGTGCCAAAGTTGTCTAGTGTTGACACAATAATGACATGTTCACCCTTTCCATTGTTATGTTGGATTTGGATCCTATTTGTGTGCCATATGTAATATTATCCTCTTAAGAACACCAATTCTTGCCTGGGAGACTGACACAAGTAATGTGCTTTCTCTATTGCTGATTCCCTTGGCTCTTCCTTTAGTTTTTTTTTTTTTTTTTTTTAAAAAACCCTGATATTTACAACTTATACGTCAGGAAAGATTCTTTGAAGGTGTTTCCAGGATTTCTTCACCCCTGGATCATGATTTAGGTCCAACAGTCCAATGGTGCATTACATTATTGACACCGCACTCCCAATGTTGATTTGTAGTTGTCAAATCTTAACAGCTGATTCTATTAGAGGATGGATTGTAGCTAAAATTCATGGAATAGATCCAGAAGGGATAAGTTATTCAATTTATACGGTAAACAATTTGTGACTTGGATTATCTTCTTAGTTATGTTGTTCTCTAATTGTTTATGGGTTCTGAATTTTGAGTAATTGATAGAGTGATCTGCCCTGCTTTCTTTGGCTATTAAAGATCTAAATCTATTGCATGGCAGGCAGTATTATCCTTAGGAGTCTGCATTAGGTTCTCCTCATTAGGATAACATCTCAGCCCTAGTTGGTAGGGATGGGCTTTGGTCAGAAAATTCATTTTTTGCCAAAACAGAACAGACAAAATTTTATAATTTTAAGTGCTGAACCAAAGTTTTTGAATAATCAAACTTAATCGGTTAGGTGTGGTTTGGTTTTAACAGAAAGTTCAAAAAATCTTGTTAAATTTTTTTAATATAATCTATATTATTGTAATCATTTCTATACATAATTTAATATTAATTATAGAAGTTAATACAGACTAGATTTTTAATAATATATTAGCATAAAATTATATTTATATAATTTATTTGAATAGAGTTTATTTTAATTATTGAAAATTAATATATATGATTTAGTTTGTTTAGTTTCTCTATTAGTGAAACCAAACCAAACAAAAGAAACTGAAAATTTTAGAAATTAAAGTTAAGAAATCAGTTGAACCAAATGAAACCGAACACTTGGTTTGGTTTAGGTTCCAAAAAACTGACCATGTTCCCACCCCCTAGTAGTCAGTATCAGATTCATTAGCTTGTTTGTGAAAAGCAGATTCCAGCATATATAAGATTCAGGTGTAAGTACAAAGGATTCTGACTTTATAGCATAAGTTAGTCATGCTGTCATGCTTTATAGGTAGCTATTGTTTGAATATTTGTGTAAATTATTTACTTGTCCTCCCCTCCTCACCCGCTCCCCTTGACCCAAAAAAAAAAAAAGAAAAAAAAAATCTTTATCTAAAGGTTGGTCAAGCAAGGTTTTCTCTGTATCTACTATAAATTGGTTGCAATTATGTGAATTCTCAAATATTTTTTCTTGGATTAGCAAGGGGGGAACTTCATATTCTTAACAAGTGGTCGTGGACCATTGAGATGAGCTTCTTGTGAATAGATCTTTGGTATCTGTTTGTTCAAATATGTGATAGCTACTATCATCCAAAATTATTGAAAATTATTGTGGACATGAGAATTTTCATATTTTCAGGTCTTAAATAAGTTTTTAGATTTCTTCTTCAATCTTTTTTAGATTATATGAATTGTTTCCATATTAAAGTCGTCTTTGCTAATTTCTGTCCATGGTCTTTTAGGAGGATGGGAGAATTGTGAAGACAGGGGATATCTCTATTGCAAAGGTTCTTGAAAAGGAAGGGTATAAAGCAATTTCTCCCTCCTAACAGCAGGAATTATTATAGGTATTCTCTCTTTCTGGTACTGTGGTAAATTTGTGTTGTTCTACTAACTTTGTATCTGAGACATCTACATTTTTGTTGTCTGGTCAAGCATGGGCCACTGGTTGGAAGTACAATTGCTTCAGATTTTTGTGAAAGTTTAGTTTTGCTTACGTGCCAGTATCAGATTGTATGCCTAAATAGACCATGGAATCTAATCCGAAGTGCAAAAGGTTATTTCCTTGATAAGCAAGGGTTGTCCGTTTTGTTCCTTTGTGGCTACTATTTTGCTTTATCTTCTCTGTTTTTTGTAGTTTTGTTCCCTTCTTAATGTTCATATACTTTGTTCCTCAGGAAAATTGTCTGTATTGCATTAATTTTGTTTGGGAGATCATGATATGATTTTTGGCACAATCAATTGTTTTGCCTACACTTGCTAGCATCTTGAGTTTATGGTTTGTCTGATGGGATTCTGCTTACCTTAACCAGTAGATGGCATAGTGTAACCAGTTTTCTAGAGGTCTGTGGTAATTGTGCGGTGCTGAAGGTGTGAAACAGTTGATAACACTTTCTTATGTGACCAGGTAAAATGTTTGTGTCCTTGTTTGTGGCATTTTCAACTGCTTTTAGTTCTTTGGTTTTGTCTTACAATATGTGAACATTTAGCCAAGTTTTCACACTCCTTGCTCCAACCCCCTAGCACCCTTTTTTTAGAATATTATGCTCCGAAGGTATGATTCCTTCATGTTATTATAAAAATACACTCTTGTTGTTCAATAGCCAAATTGGAAATTTTATAGTAAATGCTAATCTTGTCTAATACCTTCATGATTCTGATTTTGAAACAATTATGATGATGGGAAATTCACATATCTTTCATGTCAACTTAACACATTGATGATACACTCCTTGGAATCTGAAACTCAGTTATATTTCTAGGGAAGTGATTTCAAGGGGCAACAACTTTATGTGAATCAAACAGGATAAAATACATGTATTGTGCATGCAAATACTTATTTCAGTGCACAATACAGAAAGGCATATTTTTAGCTGCAGCTGTGATCGTTCATTTTCTTTTAGGTTTGATGGAGGTTTGACTGTTTGATCTCGAGTCTCACTGAATTGTTGTTCAGATGTGAACTTAATATCTTTCTGTGCAGGTTGCTGCTTTGATGTTTCAGTTTGAATCTTAACATGTTTCCTGTTATGAACCGTTTCTTTTATAACAAATTAGCACGTATTGACTGGTGGCGCTGACTTTGCAGTTTGTGAAGATCTTCTACTAGTGATGCTCTAGAAGACACTGTTCACTGCTAGAAAAGGCCTTGGGTATTGTTTGCTAAAAAATGTTGAATTAGATTCTTAAGGGCTTATTTAAAATTTACAAGAAGAAGAGGGTTGGAAACAGTGAACTTGGTGAAATTGGAATTGGTGCAATTCGCAGAATTAGAAGCCTTTCTCAATTAACTCTTAATCTATTAAAAAGCAAGCAATAATAGTGCTTTAATTTAAACTGATTCAGCATTTTTTTCAGAAAAATGGTCTGCTCTGGACTTTTTCATGGTTTATTCAAACTCATGTTCTAATATATGATTGTCTATGTTCTGAAAGTATGTTTGGTTTGCGGAATGGAATAGTTATTGCATGGCGTGGAATCGTTTATAAATTTAAGCAGTACTAGTTCCGCGATGCGCAAAGTGATTATAATAATAAATTTTAAATAAAATTAATATTTCTTTATATCAATTAATTAATTTAATAATAAAAATTTAATATAAATAATATTATTTCGTAATATATTATTATAAAAAGGTATTGTGAAGTAAATAAAATAATAGGAATAAAAATTATAATTAAATTAATACAATAAATTTTAATAATATAATTTTTAATCAAAAAATTAAAAATAATAATTTCATTTGTATTTTTTTTTATTATAAAGAAAACTATATATTAATTATTATGACAATGAAAAATTTTACATACTGTTGAATTTTTAAATTATTTTAATGTGAACAATTTTTTATATGATTAAATTTATTTGACTTTGTTTTGATTAATTGAAGAAATAACATATTTAATTATTAATTTATTATATAGTAAAATGAAAATATATTATATTCACTTTTCAATATTAGGTTAATATAATTATTTAATAAATAAAAAATATTTTTTTAAAATTGAATTTGAAATCAAAATTAATTATTTCTATTGATTTGTTCGGTGCAGCAATTATTACATATTTTAAATTTGAATAGAAGAAATAATGAAACTAGTAGTCGATAGCCATGGAATAGTTTAGTTATTGACAAATCTTCAATGACAAGTTCTTTGAACCTCAAACTACATTGTGTATTGAGTTATTTGGAATTGAATCAGATACATGGCAAAAATTTTAAAATGAATATTGTTTGCAGCAGCAATTTTTTTTTTTTTTTTAAAAAAAGCTTTAACGTTGACAATAAATTGGTAAATTAGACATCTAACTTTTTTATTAAAGAGAACTATTTTACTAAGAAGTCTTCTCCTTCAAAACAAATGTGACATCACATTTAATAATTATTTAAATTTCTCTCTAAGTCTATTCATTGTCATTTAAAAGACCTGATTAAAATTTTTTTTTTTCACTATATCTCTTGTTCACCACTTAGTAATTATTTATAACAAAACATACATGAATAATCAAACTAAAATACTAACTGACTGCATACTGGTCCAACTTCTATTACACTGCTAGACAGCGACTTAGAAAAGTATACTGGATGCAATCTTTAGTCTACTTTTCATGAAATAAGATTTCATACAAAAGAGAGTTTGCATACTCAGTAAATAAATGCATAACGATACTTCAATCTCAAATAACGTAACAATATTTCAACATAAGTAACTCATCATCATATCCATGTTCGAAATAAAAAGTTTTTCCGCTTAAATGCCACATAGGCTATCAAAGATTGTTGCCACACGTAATGTCATAAATTGTTGCCACATACGCTATAGATATCACTGCCACAAAGGCTTTCATTTTTTGTTGTCACATAGGCTAGAAATATTATTGTCACACAGGCTATAGATCTCATTGTCACACAAGCTATCGAATGTTACAGCCACCCTGGCTGTTGCCATATAGGCTATCGAATATTATTGTCACATAGACTATCAATTATTATCGTCACATAAGCTATCAATTATTATCGTCACATAAGCTTTAAAATATTATCGCCACATAACCTATCAAATATTATCGTCACATAGGCTATCAAATATTATCGTCACATAGGCTATCAAATATTATCGCCACATGGCTATCACATGTTATTGCCACACAAGCTATCAAATAGTTTTGCTTGCCAACAATATCAAGTATTAGCCTTTCAACCAATCAACTATAAATCCAACAAAATTTCAGCAATATAATGACTAATAATAACACTCGTAACTTTGGAAGCTCATATCACCACATACTATCTCAAGAACTTTATAAAGGAATCTAAGGGTTATTTGATAAGAGTAAGACTAATATATCTTGGGAGAGAATATTAAGTAATTTTAGGAACAATCTTAGCTTATGAAAATAATAAATTATCTTGATTGAATTTAATAAATTGAAATCCATTGGTGTGGTTAGTTGGACCAATAATCTTAGCTCTTTAAATTTGATTATTGCAACTTTAATTAATTATTGTTTTCCTTTTATTTAGTCTTTAAATTTTCATATTTTATTCTAAATTTTCATAGTTTAATTAATCTCTTAAATTTAGTTGTCCAAATAATCATAGGTTGACTATAGTTTTAGTACTTATTTTATTAAATCATTGTAGAAACGATATTTTTTACTAACTAGTGCACTTGCTATGATAATTTAAATTTCAACTATCAAGTTTATGGCGCCATTTTTAGAGATTTAATTCTAAAATAATATTAGAAATTGTTAATCTTGGTTAATTTGGATTTTTCTATTTTTATTTAGCTTTTAATTTCTGCTTATTCATGTTGATTTATGTATTACGCGCACTAGTGGTGAGGAACCAATAGAACTAGATCTTGAAATAGAGAACTTTCCATATATGTTGCAGGGTTAAAAAAGGTAAAGAGTAAGAGCAAGCTAAAATTTGAATGCCAAATCTAATGAATGCCAATCGAACTCTTTTGGAACATGTTTGTCCAACAATTAATGGAGCTACTTCTAGCATCAGTAGGCCGACAATCCAAACCAACAACTTTGAAATCATACCAGTAATCATTCAAATAATTCAAACCAGTATTCAATTTAATGGGCTATCAAGTGATGATCCTAATGCGCACATTATTAATTTATGGAGATTTGCAATACTTTCAAGCATAATGGAGTTAGTGATGATGTTATTAGAATTAAGCTTTTTCCTTTTTCATTCCTTCAATTAGTATCACTACATGGGTTGATTTGACTTAAACATTTTTGGCTAAGTATTTTCCTCCCTATAAAACTGCTAAATTGATAAATGATATTACCACTTTTTTTTTTTCAATTAAAGAGAAAGACATTATGTGAGGCTTGGAAAAGAATTAAGGAGATGCTTAGGAAGTGTCCTCATCATGGAATACCAGTTTAGCTTTAAATTCAAACTTTTTATAATGGTGTGACTCCATTTAACTATTCAATAATTCATGTAGCTACAGGTGATACAATTATGAGAAAATCTTTAGACAAACTTTTGAGCTAGTAAAGGAGATGGCTTCTAATATTTATCAATGGCATGAAGATAGAGCTCATTGTAGGAAACATGGAGTACACAATATTAATTCTTTTACTACTTTATCCACTCAAATTGCTTCTTTAAATAAAAAATTTAGATAATCTTAATGTTATCGCAATAAATGTTTCAACTTTGAGCCATGTGACTTATGTGGGCAAATGGAACATCCAAACTCTCATTATCAAATAGAAAGTCCTTTTATTTCTAATAATGAAAGTGTTAACTTTATTTCTCATGTTGGAAGGTCAAACTTCAATTCCTATTCAAATACATACAATCCAAGGTGGAGGAGCCATCCAAATTTTTCTTAGAATAACAACTAACCGAAGGCACCCCTTAGATTTTAACAACAACAACAACCACCAATATAAGAAAAGAAGGGAATTTTAAAGGATTTAATTACTAAGTTCATCAATAGTGTCAAATTAAAATTTCAAAATCATGAGATATCTATAAGGAACTTAGAAGTTCAAATGGGACAAATGGTTGACATGTTGTCTGAAAGGAGGAAAAAAAAGGTCAGTTCCTTAGCAATACCAAGAAGAATACAAAAGAAAAAGTAAGTGTTATCACTTCATAAGGTAGAGAAATAATTGAATGAAGGATAAAAGAAAGATGAACATGACAATATTAATGAAGCATCAGTGGAAACCATAACGAGTACACCTAAACTTAATTTAGATGTTATTCAACTTCCTTTTTCTTATCTAAAAGAGTTTTGAAAGCTAACTTGGATAAACAATTTGAGAAAATTTTAGAAGTGTTTAAAAAGGTACATGTTAATAT
>CATIWR010135242.1:0-45768 GCA_949677035.1 Omphalea diandra | reverse complement strand
TATATATATATATATATATATATATAAGGTACACCTCTAGGGTCCCTAGAAGCTCATCTATAACTTTTACTCTTATTGTTATTCTAGCCTAAAATCTTCAACGATGTGAGTCTTTTTGAGAATCACCATTACCCACAACTCTTGAACGAGTTGATTTTTCATCTAATATCCCTAGCCCCATTTATACTAGAAAATCATATCGAAGATGTGATGATGTGTCTTCTATTAATCCTGACCTTGAGCCAAGCAGAATGTCTCCATCTCCATCTTAGATGGAAAGATTTTCAATTATTAATATGATTTCAAAACCTTTTACTATTCAATTGAATGTTTTTAACATCTTTTAAAGAGGATTATTTAATGTTATCATCAATAACATTAATCGTCTTAAAAGGTGAACAAATAATTTCCCTATTTTAAAAATTTATTTTTATTTCCTCAAGAGGAGGGTGAACACTAGAAACAGTTTCTTTTGGGATTTTAATCCAATTTTGAGGAATTCTTTTATTAACATAAATTTCTTTGAAAGGAAAATCTATTCTTTCTAATTTGCAGTACATAGAAAACTTAATGAAATAAGGAACATTACACTTAATAGAGTTTAAAAATCCTTTGTGGTAGACAAAGTAAAGTGAGAGGTGTCTATCTTTGTGGCAGACAAAGTAAAAGCTTTCCTAACACGTGTTTCAAATCATTAACAGTCGTAGGATTTAGGAAGAACTGAGTTGAATACCAAAGCAATCATCTTCGTTGCTTTATGCATAGTCAGATTCTTCCTCATCCTCATTTTCACTTAAAACTTTTGATAATGCTTTCAAAAGTAGTTGTTTGTATTCTTTCTTAGCAAAAGTAGTTGAAAGATTGGTTTGGATTTTACTTTTTATTGAAAAGAACTCCATATGCTCCACATTTTTCCTTGGTGCAATAGGGGTTCCTCTTTCTTTGAACCATTTAGTCATAGCATTTTTATTTGCTTGACTATTTTTAAAATTAATCCACCACTTAACATTGAAGTGTCCCCATAAAGTAAGAATTTCGTGATCTAATTCCCACTCAGGGGGACATTCTTTGTTTATTTTAAAATTCCATGTTAAGATCCAAGGGATCCCAAAAATGGTAGTAAATGAAAGTAATGGGTCTTGAGAAGTTTTACTAATCATTTTTAAAAATTCATGAAATCCTTCTTGAGCCACCATAGGTGCCATGGTATGGTGCCAGCTAAAAAAGAACCACCAATCTTGAAACCAGGCCGGGTAAGTAACATTTTAACTTTTTGGAAAGTAAAAGAACCAAGAATGGTTAAATGGTCTAACAAGAAAGGCCAAAAATCAAGCATCTTGGTAGTCAAGATGTGAATAACCTGGTGGATTAAAAGGTTTAGAAAACTTTTTTCTTCATGTATATTCTTCCAATCTTTTGCGAAAAGGATCTTAAAAATTTTACATTTTGAGTAGGAAATTTTACTAGGTTCTTGCTCATCCTAACATGCTCTATCTTAGCAAATTTAGAGTCTACCAAGATATATTTATAAAAGATTCTTGCTTTGATTGGGTGAGGGGAAAAAGTAAAAATTTGGCTTAAAAATTCTTTGAATTATAGCAGGAAAATATTCTACTACCATTTCTAGTTCAATGGTACAAACTCTTAACATATGAGGCTTTTGAAAGTAAGAAAAACTTTCTTTTTCTTGATAAAGAGCCTGGGAGTAAATGAGGGGTTTTTCTTTTTGTTTGTTTTTATTTTACCTTTTACTACTAGAAGGACCAACAAAGGAAGAAGGATTAACAGGAGTCGTAGGTGGCTTAAGGGTAGATGAAAAGGCAGGTAATAATTTAAAGGTGGTTAACTTCTTTTTGGGAGTAGTCATTTCTGCTAGAGGGGCAAATTTGCTGTGGGTCTGGAGAGCCCTGAAAAATTCTCTTGTTAAAAAACCAGGAAGAGAATTTGAAACTCCTTTTATATATTCTATATCAAAATCAAAATTACTTAAAATAGCTTGCCATATGACAAAAACTTGTTTTGAAATGAAATTCTTAACATCTTTTTCTAAAACATATTTTGCTGCAGAGCATTCAATTTTTAAAATAAATCTTTTATTTACCAAATCATCTTCAAATTTGGTAACACATAAAACTATGGATAACAATTCTTTTTTTATAGTAGTGTACTTTCTTTTCGTATCGTTTCAGGAGCCTGAATGATACCTTACCAATGACTCATGGGTTTGATTAGGGAGTCTTTGTTTAAGGATTCGACCAAATCCTTTGTCAGAGGCGTCTGTTTTGACTATTAAAAAGGCATTAGGGTGAGGAATAGATAGACATGGAAGCTTATTGACATTTTGTTTAATGGTCTTAACAATATTGGTATGCTCTGAAGTCTAAAGAGAAACATTTTTCTTAAGACGCTGAAATAAAGGCTTACAAAGTAAACGAATGTCCTTATAGAAATCAACAACATATTTGATACATCCTAAAAATCTTTGCAACTGATTTTTGTCTTTAATTTCATCAGGAAATTTATCAGCAAATTGAATTGCCCTATCAATTGGTTTGATAGTTCCTTAAAAAAATAATGTGAACTAAAAATTTGATTTTTGTTTGAAAAAGTTTTATTTTTTGGTGCAGATAACAAGACCATTATCTTGAATGACCTTGAGAAACCTTTCTAAATGAATAAAATGTTGATTTAAAGTTTTTAAAAAGATTAACACATCATCAATATATACAATTGAAAATTCTTTACAATCACTTAAAATATCATTCATGATTCTTTGGAATTCAGAAGGAGCATTTTTAAGTTCAAATGGAATAACATTCCACTCATAGTGGCCAAAAGGGACATTAAAATCGGTTTTGTATTTATCAGATTCTTTAATCTGAATTTGCCAAAAACCAGATTTCATATCAAATCTTGAAAAGATATTTCCATCATAAAGTCTTTTAAGTAAATCCCTTTTATTGGGAATAGGGTACCTGATATTGCCATCATAAAGTCTTTTAAGTAAATCCCTTTTATTGGGAATAGGGTACCTGATTTATCCTTAAGACTTTATTCAGAGGCTTATAATTCATTACAAGCCTAGGAACTCCTCGTTCCTTTTTAGCAACATTTTTAACATAAAACGTTGAACAACTCCAATGAGATAAGGATTTTCTGATTAATCCTTTATCCAAAAGATCTTGGATTTCCTTTTTGGCAATGGGCCTGTAGTTCTTCACTCATGTGAATAGCTTGAGCCCTAGTAAGGATGTTTCTTTCATAAAATTCTTTGACATATGGTGAAGTAATAATATGTTGTTTTCTATTCCAAAAAGCATTAGGAACAACTGCACAAACATTGCTATGAAAAGATTCTTCTATGGTTTTAATTTTCTTTTGAACAAAAGTATTTTGAAGATTATCTTCAATTCTTAAAATCTTTATTTCTTTGGTTAAGAAATTAATCTATTTTTTCTTTTGGCTAATAAAATCAACATCAGGGTAGATGGATGATTCTTGTAAAAGATTAATCTCTTTAGCCAAAATTGGTTAAATAAATTTGAAACAAATTTCTTTTCCAAAAATAACTTTGGTAATTCCTTTTTCACTAATGTTAAAAGGATAAATTAAAATAGTAAAAGGGTTTCCTAGAATGACACCAGTGGTGATATTTTTTGATAAAATAAATTGTGACCTAAAATAGATACCATCACAACAAACTTTAGCATTAGAAAGTTTACAATTAAGAAAGTGTTTTCCGCTATTAGCAGTATAAAGCCCTTCAGTGGTTTTTTCATAGTAAATAGTGGGAATTAATCCTTTTTGGGTGCAGTTCATATATACTCCAGAGTCAATCATAACAGTGGTGCTAAGATGAAATTCATTGTTAATAACTAAATCAATAATAACAATCCATTTTTGATAATTAACCTTAGAGATAATATTCAAAAATTTCTCAGTAGGAATATCTTCAGCTTTTCCAGAAATTTCATAAGACTTACTAGGCTGAGAAACTTGACTTTGGATGATGTTTAAAACATTATATCTTAAAATTTCTTATTTAATTAAAATATTTTCAGTCTTTAATTATGGAACATCTCTTTTGATATTCTTGATTTCCTCCTGTAGTTCAAAAATAGTAGGAGGAGAAGCCTTTTTATCAAATCGTTTGAAGATATCATTAACATTATATCTTTCAAACGTTGAAACAGGTTTGTCAGTAACAATTTCATTTAATTTTAAAAGATATTCTTTTTATATTTCAGAATTTTTGATTTTCTCAATAGCATAAGAAAAGTAAAGAAGTATCCTTAGTAATTATATATATATATATATATATATATATATATATATATATACATACATACATACATACATACATACATACATACATACATACATACATACATATATACATACATACATACATACATACATACATACATACATACATGTGTATTTATATGCATATATATACATACATATATGTGTGTATATACATATACATACATAAATACATATATATACACACACACATATGTGTGTGTGAGTGTGTTATATATATATATATGTGTGTGTGTGTGAGAGAGAGAGAGAGAGAGAGTATGTGTGTGTGTGTGTGTGTATTTATATATGTTTGCACAATTATCAAGGTCAGAAAATTGAAAATTACAAAGGTTCGCATTCAAAGGCAAAGAAATGACAAGTCCTAGTAACTGTAATTTAATAAGAAGTTTTGAGGAAATCATGAAGATTATTTCCAAAAAAAAAAATCAATCAATCAACATCCACAAATAAAGTACTGAAGGATCAATGAGTTGAAATAATGAATGAATAAATTATTCATAATCTTAGGTATGTACCTTAAGTTTTTAGAGGTTATTATATTAATTAATTTTAATCATTCTTTGTGTAGATCACAAAATATAGACTAAAGTGTACGTAAATTAAGGTAACAGACCAGTCTGATAAACATAAAATAAGTTTCACTAAAAATAACAGGTGAGGGTACTAGAAATAATCTCTAGATATTTTATAAGATAACCTACTATTTGCTGGTAAGAAAAAAAATTTCAGGGTAGTACCTAAAATCTACAGTGGTAAGACGGATAAAAAATAAATAAAATAAAGTAAGAGAAAAGGGAAAAGAATGCCTACTGCTCTCGAGGTGGCTCCTGCAAGGTAATGGTATAGATTATAGACCATTGGTGTGTCACCAATTGAAGGAAAGCAAGGTAGAATCATCTTTGAGGTCATGTCCTTAAGTGGGCTCACCCACGCATATCCCTACTGAGATTACAGTTGCTTTAGGGCATTCAGGGTCACAATGTCCTTATTGAGAAACTCTTCCTGAACGTTAAACATCTCATTGTCATGGCACTCGACCATGGTGATCACCCGAAAAGCTAAAAGAGCCTAAGAATTAAGTCTAAAGTTTTGAAGAGAAAGGGAAGAGAGAAAAAGAGGAATAGTGCAAATGAAGAAGGTCGCTTTCGAAGGTGTTTATATAGTGCACTAGGGCTGTATGGACCTGTGGTCTGTATAACCCCCTTTGAGCTGAGATGGGCCTTGCAAGCCTACTTCATCTTTTAACCCTACCTTATTCCTTTTTGGCCTACCAAGACCAACCTAGCCTTCCCTCAAGCCTAATTAACTATCAAAATTACTAAAATATCCCCAAGTTCCTAAAGAGCCCTAAACCACCAAAATTGCTAAAATATCCTAGCTTTCCAAAAAGCCGTAAAACATCAAAATTACCAAAATATCTTAGCTTCCTAGAGCCTTAAAACACTAAATTACCAAAATACCCTAATTGTTCGAAGAGCCTTAGAATGACCATTTTACTAAAATGCCCTTATTGCTTTTAAAGCACCTAAAGAACACCTCGAGCTTCCTGATTCAAGTCAAACCATTACAATACACTTTAATGACAAGCTTGCCCCCTTTGAGGCCACAAAAATATTTAGAAAAGGAACTACTCTCTCCTAGGAATGGTAAAACTCAAAGAAGCACTTCCTATAGCTTCTAAACTTAGGTCCATTATCTTGAGAAAAAATAGACCCTAAAGACAGCTAAAAGGGTTGTAAGGATATGGACTCAGTTTTATAAATGGCATAAAAGCCCGAATGACACAAGAACCACCTTAAGGGGTATCCTTAAGACAAAATCATTAGTCAAAAAGACTGAAGCACACAGAAAATTACAGGAGCACTAGTGACTATAAGAGACTAATTATCCAATACCAAAACATTTGGTACCTACTTAAGAGCTGCCAAAACCTCTTTAATACTTATATGAGAGTTCTTGAAAAGCTACCAAAACACTTGATACCTACTAGAGAGGTGTTAGAACCATTTCAATACCTGCAAGAAAGTTGCTAAAGAGCTATTAAAACGTTTGGTATCTACTTAAGAGTTGTTATAACCACTTTTGTACTTGCTTAAGAGTTGCTGAAAAGCTACCAAAACACTTGATAACTACTAAAAAGCTACTAGAACCACTTTAGTAATCGCTAAAAAGCTGCTAAAGAGTTATTAGAATATCTAGTACCCATTAGAGCGTTGCTATAACAACTTTAGTACCCGTTTGAGGAGTTGTTAAAGACTTATATCCTTAGGTATCCTTATTAATGTTTATATTCTTTACTTTGCTTTGTTGAGACTTATTCAAATAGTCATTTCTCAAATGATGTTTTTCAAGCCCATAAAATAAAGGCAAACTGTAAGCATCAGATTTTGGACCTCTGGATACAAAACTAGATGATGAAAATCACTAAATTCATTCCCTAGAATGTAAAGAAAATTGCCAAAGAAAGAGATAAAAGGCCTTAGGATACCTTTGAGAAGTCTAAGGCTAAGCTCTAAACCACCTGCCAAGGTTACTAGGCTATACAACCTATTAAGCAGGGTTGTACGGTCTATAAACCAAGGCTGTACAACCATGCCTAGGGTTGTATAGGGCGTCCTAAAGCCCTATTCTATAAAATATTCTGAAACTAGTCTCCTTTTAAACCTTAAGGTTATATAACCCTAACAGATGGATGTACAATCCTTTCCTAATTGTACAACCCATGTGCAAACCCTAATTCCAGGAGGTTCATCTCCCTCTCGATGATTGGTGGCATCCATGGTGCAACCAAAACCATTTTAGGCTTTGGTGCACTCACCCAACATCTATAAATACCTCTCCCTTTTAAAAGGAGGAAATAGGTTTGAAAACCCTAAAGATTACTCTTCTCAAATTACTTTTCAAACCACATTAAACATAAAAACCCTAAATCTCAACTAGTTCTAATCACTTCCAAGGTAGAACTAGACCTAATCTCCTTAACTTTGTGCATTCCCTAAGCATTTTAGAGGAAAGCATTTAACTTGCAAGCCTTTGAGGACACAAAAACACATAAAGGCATCCAAGAACACTACCCCTTACTCTCTCCCTTCTTCTTCTTCTCCTTTTTTCTCTTTCTTATTTTTAAAATCTAGAAAATAGGGGGCTATATAACCTTGATTATAGGTTGTATAACCCTTAATCTGGGTTGTATAGCCTAGTATGACTAGTAAGCAATTTTTTCAAAGTTCTTTTTTTCTTCTCCATTGAGATTTCCTTTTTTCCAAAACCCTTTTTTATGGTGTTCCAATGTTCCAGTAATAGAATGAGATGAGGAATAACATCCTAGGATCCCCATTCATCTCAATATGAGACCTTAGGATAGTTTTGAAGTGGTTTTGTAACCTTTTTTCATGTAATGTTTCAAGTCCCCTTACTTGTGGTTTAGTGGTGGTTTTGATTCTATTTTGATCATTCGGGACAGTTACCAAGTGAGGAACTTAAGGTTCCAATGACCTTGAGAGTCCCTTTTGTAATTATGCTTGTGTTTAGAACATGTGAACAATATTCTAACCCTTAATCTCCCTCATTCTTATGTTGTCTGCTAACCCTATATGGTTAATGGTACATATTGATGCCATGCCCTTTTAGAGCTATATAAGGTGAGGATTCATCAATCCTATAATCCCTCTTATGATGAGTTCTTACCTTAGACAATCAAATATCCTCCAAATGCCTTGTATTACATGTCTTATCTCTTTTGATGCTTAAAGTTCATGTGCTTTGATTTTGTGTGCTTATTGGATAGTTATGCAGGGATATGATATTATGGGCTTAGATGCACATCTAGGCTCCTTTTGTATGAAAGAGACAGTAATATGTGATATTAATTCCTAGTGCTTTGAGTTTATTTGGTTTATTTTATTCTTGTTTCATTTACTAACTTATTCTTCTTTTGGGTGTAGGTATTATGTTTGAGTAAGACCATAAGTTGATCTCAATGGTCACACTATGTGGTCATGAATGATGGATGACAATGTATGCTTATCCCTTTTGCGTTGAATGCATAACCCTCATACCCTCTTTGATGTTTGAATATGGATGAATGGATCAGAATGCATGCTTATCCCTTTTGCCATGATGCATGACCCCTTACCTATTTGAGTTTTAGATGTATGTTTACGGTATTAATTGAACTAATCAATAACTCGATTAAAATATTAAAAGTGAACCAAGGATGCCTGAAGGCTGGATCCTAATATCAGGGCGATTTAGAGGTGCCTAATCTCTTCCCAAGTCATGCTCAATTTTTGAACTTGATCTCTAATGGGATAAAGACGAAATGGGCCTTTTAATTTACTTAAATTAGGTTCAAATTTTGCCTTCCCCGAATTCTTGACTTGACCAAAGTTGGGTGGCAACTCCATATTCCTTAGGGATGGTACCAATGTATTGTCCTACTTTTGGTCCCTTAATGACCACTGTTTTAGACTAAGGGCTTTGAAGTTGCAAATGGCTTAAAAGGAGACCCCGTTGGTCCAAATTGCATGCTATGACTAGAGTTATTACAAATGTATGATATCCAGTCCTTTTGATCCTCTAATGATTGATAAAAGGTAGGAGTCACAAGTAAGATTTCACTAGTTTGAATGCCATCACAAAATTTAAAGCGCTCATAAGAGGCTTTATAATCCAAAACATAAGCCATTATGTCAAGTTACTACCAATGTATAAGCCCCATCCTTTCAATCCTCCATTGATTGGTCAAAGATAGGAGTCATAAGTAAGATTTCATTATCGATGGCATTCATACTTACCTCTTTTTGAAGTGAATGCCTCAGGTTCCTCTTCTCCTTCTTCTTCCTCATCACTTGTATAGTCTTTTATCTCAATGTGAATTCCTATAGCCTTGTTGTTTTTCTTCATATGTACAATCTCTTCTAAAGAGTACACATACTTGTTCTCACATAGGAAAGCTCTATAATAGGTGTAGAACTTTATAGTTTCCTTATACATAAGGTTTCTCTTGGGTAAAGGTGGAACTTTAGGCTTAGGCATTTTGAGGTTTAGTGGTAAGAGGGGTAAGGATAGTTCTTCCTTAATCTTAGTTTGTGAAGGGTCCATTTGTGTTCTTTAATTAATGCTATAGTTGAGAATCATAATAAAAATTCATTTTCCTCTCTATTTATAAGCAATGGTTTCCCTCTTAATCCTAATTGAATATAGATATCTAAAGCCTCTATAATCTTTGACACACATAAAAGGCTACTTAACTTCATATGAATTACTATTTTGACATGAAATTCAATTGAGGATAACTTTAGTCAATATTCACAACATTTTTAATTCAAAAATCTACAAAAGTAACAATTATAACATAAAATACATCAAACAAAAAAGGTTACCACCCTTTTTTGACAATTATCTTCAAATTGCTTGCTTTAATTATCCTTTTTTTCTTCCATCTTCTCCATAATAAACCTATTTATCAAAAATTTAACTAAAACTAAGTAAATAAAACTCAATAAATTATAAGAAAAATTAAAAACTTGGGTTGCCTCCTAAGAGCACTATTTGAAGGTCTTGTAGCTTAACCTTTAGAGCTGGTTTCACTTATGTTTTACCATTAGTTTGTGGTTGTCCTTTATTAATATTGAATATAAGTAATGCATGAGATTAAAATCCCTTAAATCAATGATTAACCTTTGTAAATGCTTCTTTCTTTTTCTCTACCTTTTTCCTTATTCTTGGTTAATGTCATTAAAGATTAAAACATATGAGGTATCTTGTTCTCCTAAATATGCATGATCAAAATGAGAAGGTAATGGATCTAACTCTAATTGATAAGAATGTAAAAGATAAAGATGTGTTTTTATAACCTTGTCATAGTTTAATTCATCAACAAGGAAGAGAGACAAAGGGCAAGCATCATGCATTTCAAAAGTGAAAGTGTAGCTTACCTTGCATGTGTTAAATGAACCTTCTTTAATTCTTACCAGATTAGATTCTTTAGACTCAAAATTTTCTTTCTTTTGTTGATAATCTTTATACATATATTCTTCTTTTTTCATCAATGCTCAAACACCTATCCTCTTTCATGTTGTCTTATGGTTTTTTTTTGTGATTTACCTTCCTTAATAAGCTTTTTGTCTTTATTTTCATGCTTTTTTACATCTTCATCTTCTTCCACCTTTGAATCAATCTCCTTGTTGCTCCTTATTATAATTTCCTTGACTTGCTCATAAGATTGGGCTAGAAGTTACAAGAAAAGATACCAAAAGATCTAAAGTTTAAAGCATTATCTTTTTTATCCCATTTGAATCTCCAGGTTATGGATGAATGAAGAATAGTTCTGTAGCCTTACATCTAATCTTCTTATCATCTCATCTTTTTGTTCTAACCTAGCATCAATTTTGGTGATGAATTTTTCTATTGGACTAGGTTGGCCAAACCTAAGTGAAAGATCTCTTTGGATCTAATAATATAGATTGAAAGGTTCTAACATAATTTCTAAGTATTGTCTATGCTGAAATTAAGTTAGGAACCCCCAAAAAGTTTAATGGAAGTGATTGAAAGTAAAATGCTGAAAGTATCAAAACTGTCTCCTAAATCGCGATTGAGACTTGAAGGTCACGATCACAATCTCAAGAAAAATTGGGAACAAAAGCTCTAGTCTTATTTACGGTGCCTGTCATAGCCTAGATCGTGATCGCTATCTTCAAATGATCAATGAGGGACTTCAAATGGCAACCTAAGCTCGGTCACATGTCAAGGAGCCATTTGTGTTAGTTATATACCCTAGGCCATTGCTTGTAATGGATTTTTTTAATAATGTCATGGTTGCATTTTATTAAATATCCCTTTTTTTTTACTGCTAAATGATAAATTCCATGAATATTAATTCTACCTAATGTCATCAAGCATGTGACTTGGTAGTAAAACCTTTAAGTGTAAAAAATTATATTCTAAATCCCTAGTTGTTTATTATTATTAGGATAATATTTAATGAAGACTCATATGTGTTTTGATCGATGACTATGTTTTACTATTCATGGATATGTGACATTAAGTCAAACACATAGTACAAGTTCAAAAATATTGTATTGGATCGACCCATTATGAGAAAAATGCATGGATAAATTGTCATAAGTGATTCTCCTGTAATTGTATTAACTTAATCCTTTAACCTAAAAATCATCATGGATTTCAATATGATGAACTTCATGTTTTAATATAGTCTAACATCATCTTTAACTGAATGATTATACATATTGATATTAGACATGAAGCAAATTATATGGAGAAATATGAGTGAATGAGAAGGAATTTGTCCCTCATTTATTTATAAGAAATATATCTCTAGGCCATTTGATAAGTTAGATTGAAGAGATTACATAGTCATGCAGAAATGAATTGATAAAGGTTATCAATATCTTTCAACTTTAGGTTACATGATCCATGCCTTATATTCAATTGAGATATATTATGACAAAAGAATTAGAATACTATTTGTATGATTGGTTAGGTTGGATTATGGACTTTTACATAATTTGGATAGTCATAATGTATTGTTAAAGGTCATTTATGACTTGTGGGCCAAAAATATATTTTAGGCCACTGCCAATATTATGTGAACCTACAGGGTTGCACATTTAGAAAAAGCCCAAAATGAAATAGTATTTTCTGCTCTTTTTAGATATTTATTAACTTAATTACAAATATTATCTTGATGTTTTGATATCCTTATTATTTTAAAAGTTAAAATAATGAGCATATATAGTTATTTGTATCTAAAAGATATAAAGTTGTCATATATATCTTAATAGTTAAGATATATACATATGTTTTAGGGTTTTCTAAAAAACACTGAATAGTCACGTTGTTTTCAGAAAATATTTTAGAGAGGGAGAGAGAAAAACCATAATGCTAGCAAACCTTTTATTTTGGAAAGCTTGTTTGTGTAGATAACTATAAAAGGCATTCATTAATTTGGTAGCTTCTTAATTTGATGATCTACACTCTAAGCTCAAGGTTGGGTGTTATCGGTGTAAACCCCTTCTCTACCTTCCATCAATCTTACCTCTCTTATCCAAATTGGTAAGGTCTTTCACATCCCTATTTTTTATTTGACCGAATTGCATGGATCATTGGTGGCTTTTGTACATTAAAATTTTGATTTTTCTATTATGCTTATTCTATAAATCCTAACCATTTGAGGTTTAAAATTCAAAGCAATGACCCATTGGTAGCGATTGTGAATTGTCCAAATCAATTAGCATATGCCAATTAATAGCTCAGACAAATGTAACAATATTTATAGGAACAATAGTTAAATTAAGTTCATAAGTTCATAAATGTTAGGTTTAATTTATTCATAGTTATTTGATGAGTTTTGAGTTTGATTTGATGTTAATATATGTTTAAATTAAGTTCTTTTTGATGCATTTATGTTATTTTCCACATTTGGATGCTTTGTCATTGTTTTAGCAAGTTTGGAGTGAATTAGGATGAAAAGGGTAAAGATGACAACCTTAAGGATCAAGCTAGATATTTGGACAAGTGAAGAACAAATGGGTATTGTTGCACCTATGACTAAAATTACAAGTTGCAATCTTATGTGATTCATTGGGCTATTGTGACTTAGACACGATAGGGGCTATGTTTTAGCCAACATTTTAGCTCTTTTGAGGAGTATTTAAAGCTAACACTTAGGGTTTTCTATGAAGAAAAAAAGGGGCAAAAAGAAAATTTTAAACACTTAAAAGTGGTATTTTTAAAGGAAGAAAATAAGGAGAAATAATCTATAACTCAAGATTAAGTGTAGCAGTTCTAGAGTTCACTTGATCAAGGAAAAAGAAGAAGAAGAAGAAAAGAAGATTCTCAAGCCAATAGGGAGATTTCATCTTTCCTTCTTTTATTCTTATTTCCTTTATCAAAAATGATACTATTACTTTTGGATTTGAATTGTTTTGTTAGTATGTTAGGCTAGATCTTTGATCTAGGACCTTAACAAATCTTTTAAAAGCATAAAAAACATCACTCTTATAAACCAATAAATTAACCCAAATAAACTTAGAATAATCATCAATTAGGACAAATGCATAATGCTTTCCACTAAGACTAGCATTCCTAGTAGGTCCAACTAAGTCCATGTGAATGAGTTGAAGAGGCTTAGAAGTACTTATAACATTCTTCAGCTTGTAGGTTGCCTGATGTTGCTTCTCTATTTTACGTGGCTCATATGTCTTGTCCTTAGCAAACTTGAGCTTTAAAAGACCTTTAACTAGCTCTCCTTTGGATATACTTTTGAGAAGCTCCATGCTTGCACACCTAAGTCTTTTATGCCAAAGCCATGCTTCATTGCTAATGGATACAAGACATTTAAAAGATTAGTGAGCTAAATTATCTAAGTCAATTATGTATGTGTTGCATTGTCTCTCACCTTTGAAGACTACATTCTCATCAACTAAGGTGGTGATAAGACACTCTCTAGAATCAAATTTAACTTTGTTACCCTTGTCACGTAATTCACTTACACTTAAGAGATTATGCTTTAAACCATCAACTAAAAACATTTTGTTAATAAGGGGGCAACCTTTCTTACCAATTACTCCAATATCAATTACCTTACCCTTGGCATTATTTCCAAATGTACGACCACCATCCTTTTCTTTAATGGATGTTAATAGCTTTTTATTTCTGATCATGTGCTTTGAACACCCACTATCCATATGGCAATCATTATCTTCCTTATTGGTGGCTTTCAAGTATACCTACAATCACAAAGCAAATTCATCTTTGTTTAGGTATCCAAGCATACTTACGTCTTAGGGGGTTAGGCTTAGAAGGATCTTATAATTTGAGGTGAGCCTTTGTAATGTAACAAAACATATTTATATGTCCATATCTCATGGAATAATGATATTGAAACTTAGATTTGAGAGTCTTTCTCCTATGAGTGCCTTTGGCATTACTAGGGGATTTCCCCATGCCATGGTTATGTGCATGTATGCATGGATAAGTGTGAGGGGAGTAGAAGGTGTGTGTTTTTTAGCATGCCTCTTAGTGTACATTAATATGTGTTTGGCCCTTTAAGGCATAACCCTTAAGCCTTGAGGTGCATTTCCCTTACCCTTAGGCATATGAGGCTTGGTGCTAGGAGCACGATTCTTCCCAACTACCTCTACACTTGAGAATTGGGGTATGGATACTCAAATGAAGATGGAAGGATAGGAAGTGGATGTAGAATCTCCATTGATGCCAAGACCATGTCTCACATGAGGTGGTCTTTGAGATAAAATAAATGTATCCAAAGCTCATTTCCTTTGTGAAATTTTAAGATAGAATTTCTTAATTCAATAACTTTATTTTTCAAACAGTCATTTTCTTTTCTCAAGGAATTAAAAGAGGATGAAGTTTGAGAAATTTGTTCTAAAGACTCTTTTGAATTCCTCATTAAAGGTTCTCAAGCTATAAATAAGATCACTTAAGTTTTCCTCTAATTTTGAACACTTTTTCTTATATTTAGATTTGTATTTATCACATCTTAAGGACATGGCTTCAAGTAGCTCATCATCCTTATCCTCATAATCAATGTCAGCATAACATTAAAAAGAAGTACATACCTCATTGAAGGAGTCCTTTTGAGCCATGAAGTAAAAGTTAATAACCTCATCATCTTTTTCATCTTGACTTAAGTCATCATTGCAAGTAGATTTGAATCCATTTTTCTTCTCCTTATCTCACTTCTTCTTCTTCTTGAGTTTAGGATAATCGAATTTAATTGACCTTGCTTCCCACATTTAAAGCAAGTCACATCATTCTTTTTCTCCTTGAAGTTAGATGATGCCTTCTTAAGGTTCCTTCTTTCCTTTCTTCTCTTCATGAGCTCCTTGGATCTCCTAGAGAGCATAGTAAGCTCTTCTTTCTCTTTCTCACTCTGATCATTTTCACTTAAGCTTTCTTTCACCTCTTTGTCTTTGCTAAAAGATTTGAGAGTAAGAGTCTTTTTTCTACTTTATCTCTTTTAAGCTCTTAACCTCTTCATTTCCACATCTTTCTTGATCACCATCTCATGAGTGAGAAGTTTCCAATCAAAACATCAGTTGGCACTTTCTTAATATCTTGATTGGACTCTTGTATATTACACACCCTAGGCCCAAACTTTTATAGAGGAAACATATTGAGGATTTTATTGTTTACCTCTTGATTGGTGAGAATTCTTCCATACTTCTTCATATTATTGACTATAATAAGAAGTTTATTTTTCATTTTGATGATGGTTTCATTTTCCTTCATCACGATAAGCTTTGATTCCATCACATACATCTCTAATGTACTTGATTTCACTAGCATTATGCCCTTATGGTAGTTCTCTAAAGCATTCCATATCCCATAGGTAGTGTGGCAATGTCGAACGCTTCCACATTCTTCTCTTGAAATGGAACTTAACATGACTGTCATGGCTCTTTTGTTTTTACCATTTGCCTTCCTATAGGCCTCAACCCATTCTTATCTTAAAAGCAATTCTTCACTGCCATCCACCACTCTAATGGGTGGCTTTCACTCTTTTACAACAATGTCTCATAGATCCATTGCATTACAATCAATATAAATCTCTATTCTATACTTCCAATAAATATAGTTGGATCCATCAAAGAATGGCTTAAGGTGAGTATGGATTCCTTCTTATGCCATGACATTTTCTCAAACAGTTATGATAAGAAATAAGACTTGAGCTTTGACACCACTTATTGGCTCTTGTGCATTAAGAAAGGGGTTAAATTAGTGAAAATTTAATATTTATTGAGGGTGTTAAGGAATTTAAAAGTAAGAGGAAGAGTAGGAGAAGAATGAACATAAGCAATTTATAGCGATTCAAATGTTAACTAACCCTACGTCTGCTCTCGATTCTCCAATTAGGTATTCCACTAACTCTCAATAGTGTTTTACAAACTCACACTTAACTTAGTATTTAGGCTCATGCTAAACCCAATTACAATTCTATTTAAGGCCCATACACAACCTTATATAAGAGTTTTGTCTCTTTAGCTCTTTCTAAAAACAAATTCCAAGTGTTTAAGACTAACACTTAACCTTCAACAACTTAAAGTATAAAGAATAAATAAGTTAAGGAGTTGAGAAATCAAATTGTAAGAGTTTGGTCATAATTAAATGCTATCCTTTTGCATTCAAAGCCATTTGGTAGAGTATTTATAGGTTTCAATCACCAAATAGCTTGTACAAATGAAATTATCTCCAAATCTTAAAAATTGGTGGCAAAATATTGCATTTAATGCTTATCAAACTGAGATGGCGGTTGAGGCTGTAAGTCACAGTCACGAACTATATTTTGCTCTAGATTTTACTTAATTGCGGTCAAGATCTTTAAATGTGTTTAATGGCTAGTGACACTTGGCATTTTGGCATTAGTTCTTCAAATAACTAACCATTAGAACCCTCTAACGATTATCAAAAGTCATTGTCGTGATTTTGAAAGGTTGGCTGCTATTGATATTAATAAGCAAAAGTCACCTCAAGAGCTAGAGCTAGTTCAACCCTAACAAGACGAGAACCAAGCTCAAGGACTTCCTAAGGACTAGAGTTACTAAAGGTATCATCCTAAAGAGCTAATCATTGGTGAGACCTCTAAAAGAGTAAGTATTAAAGCCCAATTAAAGCATTAGATAATAATCTTGCTTTTGTTTCCCAAATTAAGCTAAAATCAATTAATGAAACTCTATTATTGGGTGATTGCTATGCAAAAGGAACTCAATCAATTTGAAAGGAATAAGGTTTGGGAAATTATTTCTAGGTTTATGAAACACTCGGTTGTTGGATATAATTAGGTGTTTAGGAGCATTTTCGAGGAGTAAGGTTCTATCACAAGAAATAAAGCTAGATTAGTTGTCAGAGGAAACAACCAAGATAAAGGTATAGACTATAATGTAACCTTTACCCCCATTATAAGATTACAGGCTATTAGGATTCTTTTAGCATATGCATGTTATATGAATTTTAAGCTTTTTCAAATAGATGTCAAAAGCGCTTTCTTGAATGGTTTTATTGAGGATGAAGTATATGTAGAATAACCTCCCAGTTTTGAATCTCATGTTTTTTCAAACCATGTTTTCAAACTAATTAAGGTCTTGTATGGTTTGAAACAAGCTCTTAGAGCTTAGTATGAAAGGCTTAGTTCTTTCTTTTGAAAAATGATTTCGAAAAGGCCAAGGTTAACATAACATTATTTGTGAAAAGGCATGAAAAAGACACTTTAATTATTTAAATTTATGTTCATGATATTATATTTAATGCTACTAATGAATCTATTTATAAGGATTTTACTAAGGAGGAATAAGGAGTTTAAGATAAGCATGACAGATGAGCTAAAGTTCATCCTTGGTCTGCAAATCAAGTAAAACAAAGAGGGCATCTTTATAGACCAATCCAAGTACACTAAAGAGCTACTCAAAAGATTTGGAATTGATGGTTGCAAAAGTGTCAGGATACCAATGTGCTCAACAATAAAGCTTGATAAGGATGAATCGAGTAAGCCAATTGATGAAAAGAAGCATAGATGTATGATTGACTCTCTCCTTTATCTTATTGCATTTAAACCCAATATCACATATAGTGTTTACTTGTATGCTAAATTTGAATAATGTCCTAAAGGATCTCTTTTGATTGAGATGACAAGTATTTTGAAATATTTACATGACACCATACATTTAGGATTATGGTATCCTAGGAATTCATCATTTAGTCTTCTTGGAAATTCAGATGTAGATTGTACTGATAGTTTGTTAGATAGGAAAAACACTTCCAAACCTTTCTAATTTATTGGTGAATGCTTATAAAATATAATTTTTAATAAATGACCCAAACATAGAGTGTTCAATTTTATATTTTGATGAGTAATTCATGCAATTGAACATAGAGAAGCTCAAATGCAAGTTGAATTGATTCACTTAACAACATCTAAATACATAATAATCAAACATATCAAATATCTCAATGATAACAATCGAGCAATAGTGAATGCATACAATAAGATCTATTTTGACCCTAGAGTGCTTCCATCAAGTATCCTTATTTTCCTCTTTATAAAGTTCATCCATTCTTTATTAGAGAGTTTTATGAAAATGCCCGCAAGTTGGTTGTTTCTGTCAATGAATTCCAACACCATATTTTTATTTTGCACTTGATCTTTAAAAAAATAATGTCTAATGTTAATATGTTTGCTTTTTGAATGTTGGATGAGATTCTTTAAAAAATTTATTATACTTGTACTATCATATTTGATGAGAATATGATCAACATATTTGTCGTATTGAGTTGTTAATTCATCTAAAGAACTTGGGTGCAATAACAATCTACTGCCACATGTTCTACTTTAGCAGTGGATAAGACAACCAAAACTTGCTCCTTACTAAACCAAAAAAATAAGTGGTTTATAAATCACAATTGGGATGGGTAATCACAATCACTATTTACAGGCTGTTGCGATTTTCAAATTATTCTAATTTTTAATCGTTAACTTTGCACAATTCCAAAGAATTTTTGTCTGTTACTCATATTTTTCACTATTTGCCATTGTGACACGTAGGCAACGATCACGACTTACGTTATGTGTAACCACTAGGTAATGATAAGTCATCACCTAAATGCTGTAACCCTTTATTAAATGCATTTTTAGCTATTTTTCTGCCATTTAAACCCTATTTCTACCTATTTAAATCCTTTTAACACCTTTACATCCACTTTTTGCATTTCCCCTTTCAAATTTCTTCCTTCTTTCTTAAAATTCTCTCTCTTCGTCTACTCTTTAACTTTTATTTTTTCTTCATCACTTCCTAATGGCTCTAAGAAAAAGCATAAAAGCTAAGAAAGGAAAGGGCATAGCCCAAACCTTCTTTCCTCTTTTAAGACCCACTCTTAAACTCCACCTTGTGAGAGGAGCAGCTAAGGAGGAAAAAGAAAGGTATCAAGCAAACAAAAAGAAGGTTATCCAAGCCAATAAAATCCTTTCAGAGTTTCTCCTCACCACCCTTGGCCTTGAAGGAGAAATAAAGTCTTTTCTCTTTAAGTTAAGGTAGATTGAGTTTATCTTTTGAGAAGAGCGCGATTATGATGAAGGAGTTCATATGCACTATGTAAATAAGCAAGAAGGTCGCATTAAAAGCAGGTATGTATGGGATGGTTTTTAAATTCTTTGGCCAAGAGTATAACATAACCTATCCTCAAATTTGTTCTATTTTTAACTTTCAAATTGGAAACTCCAATCCTTTTACCTTTCCTCCCTAAACCTTCTTTACTCTAAATTTTAGAGTGCAATCTTCATTGAAATAAAACATGACCTTGAAACAAAAAGAGTTAAAAATAAAAAAGGTTACTTCATTTTTTCTATTAAAAGTGATTATGAAAAATAATTTCAAAATGAACTTTTTGAAAACTATCATTTAGAGAATGAGATTTTACATAATTTTTACTCTTAGAATACCATAACAAAATAGTGTTATAGAGAGAAAGAATAGAACATTAGTTGGGATGACTAGAACTATATTCAATGCGTCTTCTCTTCTAAACTACTTTTAGGCTGAAGCCATCGATAACTCTTGTTATATTGCAAATAGAGTTCTTAAAAGATCCATTATAAATAAATCTCTTATGAGCTATAGAATAGAAGAAAGCCCAAGCTTTCATACCTTAGAGTTTTTAGATGCAAATTCTACATATTGAATACTAAGGACAATCTTGAAAATTTTGCTTTTAAAACTAATAAGGGTATTTTCTTAGGCTATTCTACCACTAGTAAAGCCTATAAAGGTTTCAACAAAAAGTCCATGCTAGTTGAAGAATCTATGAATATTGTTTTTGAAGAATTTAGTAAACTAAATCTTGGGCAATGTACCTTTGTTGATGGTCTTATAGGTGACTTTGAAAAGCTAAAGCTCAACTCTGCACCTAATTAAAAGTCATTAGCTAAAAATATCAAAACCCTCCTCATATGGCTTCTTCATCGCATCATCACCTTTTTAATCAATGTAATGGCTGATGGCAATAAAAAAGTTTACTAAAAGGACCTTTCTTTTCTTTATTACCTTCTTAAAAACAAGCCCATCCAAAGTGAGCATTTCTTTGTTGATCAATTGGCTTACATAAGCCTTGGAATAGAATGTTAATTCCTTTTCCTTTCACATGTCATCACTATTTATAGGTTTGTGAGGGCTCTTATCATTGAAATTAAAGCCAAGCTTATCCCTATATACCTTTATAACAAAAATTTCCTTACCTAACCTACCTTGTGAATGCCAAAGCACTAAGGGCCAACTTATATGAATACTTGCTAGGTGTACACAGGGAAAAGCATCAAAATGCTTCATAAGCCTCAAAACAAAAGAGGTTGGTCATCAAGGAAGGCGAAGATTTTACATAAGAAAAAGAACTCTCAAGAGAATCTAAGGTAAAACCAAGGGCACTTACTTTTTCTAAACCTCTTCTTATAAATCTACTTTGGCCAAGGTTTCCACGATGTTGAAGAAAGTTCGTAAAAGACTCAACATTTTTTCAACGTCTACATGGGGACATTATTGACATACAAGATAAGCTTGATCTTCCCTCTCCTTGCTGTCTACCTGATTTTGAATTTTTTGAGGATGAAGAAGAAAAAGAATAAGAAGAAGTACCACCACCACCACCACCAATAACCACAAAAGAAGATGAAGAAGAAGTCCAAGACATTATAGAAGAAAAAGAATAATAATTTGATAATGACATCTCCCTAGACTTCTAGATTTTTTTTATTTTTATTCTTCCTTTGTTTTTCATCTATATCTATGGTTTTCTTTTATTTTTTGTTTTCAAATATTATTGCATGTGTGATCAAACATCAATTCATTTTTGAATTCTTATCTTTGTATGAATGTTTCATCCTCTATTAATCCAATGGATGTTTCTTTATGTTGACTTTTTATCTTTTTATCATTTGTGCAATATCATGTATTGGTTGAAAATGATGTCATCCCTATCCATTTCTTTGCTCTTTCTATTCCCTTTTTTTTTTTTTATCTTGTCAAATGGTGTGTGTATGTGTGTGTGTGTGTGGAATTTATGGTGTCTTATGCCTAATTGAAATAGCAACAATTGATTAATGATTCAAATTAACAAATCAATTGACCAAGTTAATGTGATGAATATAACAATAGCTAAAAACATCAAGTTGACCAAGTTTAAATAACAAATCAGTTTCCTAAGTTGACATAATAGAATTGATGTTAACTTAGAAATAGCTGACCAAGTTAAAGTTAACTTAAATAAATTCAACTTCAACTCAACACTAAAAATTTGAAAATTGAAGTTAACTAAACAAAATTCAACTTAAACATTTAGAAATGGTTAAATATTCAGAAATTTAAAAATTTAACTTAATAGAATTTGACCAATTCAAATAATGATAAATAAAGTTGCATATCAAAAATTTACCAGTAACTTAAACTTGTTTTAACTTCAACCCATTTGAACTATTTAAGGAAATCCATAAATAGAAACATATCTGAAACTAATATCCAAAATCAGCAAAAGCATTGTGTTTGCTTATATCTTGAACAAAATCAACAAAATTAATAAAAACATTGTGTTTGCTAATATATCTTGAACAAAACAAAAATTTCCATTAAAATATCTTAGCATAAACAACAGATTGCTAGCATCAATACTAGTCTTCATTGGTAAGTTGGATATCTTCAACAATAGATTATTGTGATGAGAATGTTCACTGCCTAGTTCAACATGCCTTCTTTTGCTAGCTCCCAGTGCCTGAGAGACCAAGTTAATTTAATCTTACTGGTATCTATAAGTTAAATAATATATTTATTAGTTATACTATTTTATAAAATTTTATAAAATTATGAACTCACATACCCTAGTATACACAACTCCAAAATCAACAATCAATTTCTGATACACCCTCTTCAAGTGTTTAGTTCTTAAATTTCTCTCACTTGGTGAATGCCTAACATTTCCAATTTGGACAACCTTTGTTTAATTGAATTTTTGTGAACTTTGTGCTTAGGTTTCTTGTTGGGGATTAGGAACTTAATTTCTCTATCTATTTTTCCTTCTCCTTGGATTGGCCTAAGCGAATTCAAATGTAGTAATTTTACTTCTTCTTAAACACTATAAAATCACCTACTAATTTGAATATAAATTCTCTGCCTTCATCCATAATGTCCTAAAATTAAATGGTTTAACTATCTTTATTTTTCGTTCATTTCTATTCCTATACCTTTTTTGGCTTTCAAGTTAATGGATGCTTTTGATTATTAGCTTGTTCATTTGGCATACTCAACTCCTCCATCTTGAGATGTACTTTGCTTCTACCTTTAAAAGTATCGAAAAGGATACATTCTCCCTATGCTTTAGGTATACCTTCTTCCTTAAGTTCTATGCCTTTATCTTTAAAAATATCTAAAGAGTCAAACATTTTTTCCTTATGTCCTTGGCATTCTTTATTAGATTGCCCTTAAGATAGGTTTTGCCTAGATATTTAAAAACATCTTTAAAAGTCAATAGTATCCTATGTAAAATAAGGCAAAATCTTATAAGCACAAACACTCAAGTGTAGAGATTAGAACTTCTCAAGGTTTTGTTATCATTCAAAGTATGTCATTCAATTAGTGAATAAGATATGTGCCTTCTCAATCTTGGGGTCAAATCATTAATAATATAGTTAGTCTCCAATTTACTATTGGTAAATAGATCTATTCAATTTGGTGAATTAGCCATTCTATTGAAGCATGATTGACAGGTTAGTGCTATATAAATAACCCCTTGAGCGGCAAGTGCATAGGTTACCAAGTAATAAAGTGTACAAAAGTATGAATATCATTCCCATAAGGATTGCACAATAAGTACTAAGCTTTATGTTCCTTGTATTATCTAGAAATCTAATTTCAAAGAATGTTTAAACTAGAATTAATACTAAATAAACTATAAATAAAAAGCTATAAATAAAATAATTGCAAAGAAAACAATCAATATAAGAAATTTGTTAGGGGTTTGACTTCACTTGCTAACTACTCATGGCTTTTAATCTTTCATTTAATTGATTTATTAATCTAGTGTTACTATTAGATCACCTAGGTGATTAATTAATCCCTCTTAAGTATCAATTAACATACAAGAATATGTTAAACTAAAGGTCTCTCAACATAATAGTTCAACATCATATTATTGTAAAACAATGTAAGATCTAAGTGATAGCAATAAACTAGGGTCGCTATGCTTATATCCCTCGACTTAAAATCAAAGTGGTCTCGTGCTATCTCATGCGCGACCATCATTAAGTCGGGTCTAGGCCTAAGGTCTCTCAATACATAATCGATTAAAGGTTTATTTCATGAAAAGCATCGCTTGATAGTCGGTTCATATAAGGGCCCTTTAATCAATAATAATAAGCATACAATGACTACTAAAATAATAATGAATAAAATCAAAAGAACTTGAGCAAAAAAAAAATCATAAGAGTTAAACAAGATCCATCTACAACCTTAGATCAAACCCTAACTTATGGATAATTAGCTCATAATAGAAGAAAGAGAAAAATAAATAGTCAAACTAATGGTATTGGAAGCCATTGACTTCAATTCTTGAAGCTGTTGAATGATTGACTTCTTCCTCCTTTTTGGTGCTAAACCCTTACTTGATTGATTTCTTAGCCTTTTGGGTGATTATTTAATGATTATTCCCCCCCTTCTTTCTTTATTATTGATGGGGTTTTGCCTCCTTAATTTATGCTCTTAAGGTATTTACTAAGTTGAAAGTTTGGGAAATTGGAGAAGATTTGAAAATCTCATTTTTGACTTTCTACGACACACGACCATGCACAAAACTATGTCTTTTTGCGATGGTCATGTCTTCTAATTGTGTCATGGTCTCAATTTTCTGTATTGATGGCATAAGGTCGTGTCTAGAAGGAGCATGGTCGTGTCTAGAGTTAACATAACTATGGTTAGCTTTGATCCATTTTTCACCATGAAGATGGCCAAATTATCTCAAATACAAAAGATAAAAGTTGTAACCTTATATGTTATCTTTCTAATTCCATTTTAATCACATCATTTAGAGGTCTGTAGAGGAGAAATGACAAAAATATTGAGCAGTGCTTAAGAATTAAAAATATGAAACTATCATGGCTTCTTTCATGCTTTTTGGCCATTTCTGTCCTTTTTAAATCCACAAAACATAAATTTACTTCCTTTAATCCTTTCTACATGCAAAACTAGTATCAAATAATCAATAGTTTAAAGGAATTAATTATGAAATATATGTAAATTATGCACTAGACAAATTTCCCTAAACTCAAACTCTTGTTTATCCTCAAGTAAGAACTAATCCAAGTAAAATCCAATAACTCAAATGATCAAGAACATGTTCCAAGGTCTTAAGGAGAGGTTTACTCAGCAATAGCCAAAATTTTCATCAATTAAGTAAATAGGCTTACAATAATAACAAGTTCCTAACTAACATGCTTTATCTATAATTAATTGACACAATAGATTGTGTGTGTCTTGGCAACATATTTCATTCAAAATTTCAATTTCTAATTTCACATAACATAAGCAAGATTTAACTTTGAATTTTTAAAAGTCACACATGACCATAGACAAGACTATCCCACCTTTCTCCACTAGATCTTAGCAACCTAAAGATCATAAGGTTTTTTAGGCTTATAATGTAAGGCTATACGTAAGGCTATCAAAAAGTGTCAAGTCCAAGGGAAAAAGAATGTTGTTAAGATATGAGTCATACTAATAATGCAAATTGTATTGAAATAATGAGTGTATCTATCATGCTCATTCCTTGCAAGACTTTCAAAAATACATCTATACCTATGCATACTTATTCATAATGGCTATTCTTCTTTTTCTTCTTTTTTCGTTATTTTTGTTTTTTCTTTATTTTTATTCTCTTTTTTCTTCTTTTACTTCCTTTCTTATTTTTTTTTTATTTTTTTTCTCATACTTGTTACCCCCAAGCTTGATTTAGACTTTATGGTCACAATTCCATAACTAGCATGCCTTTCTTGCAACCCTTGTAATTATGCACATAAGTAATAATTTACACCATCATATAACCATATTCTAACTCATTCTTTTGATAAGGGAGGTAAAAGATCATTTAGGTTATATGGTTATAATGAGGGATATTGGTTAAAGAAGGAAGGGATATAAGGCTCAAAATGGGTGAAAGGGACAATGTAAATCAAAGTATGGATGGGGAAAAATGGGGCAACCAAAAAATGCCTCATCATCTCCTTAGGATTACTAAGTCTAAGATTTTACCTCAAAAGATAGTTTAGTAAGTTCTAGCATATGTAGAAGTGTCCATTACCTAAGTCATGCATAATTACTAATTTCAATTTCAAAACCCATATTTTAGCAAGTTGTGGTCAAATTATTCTATTATGATAATTAATTATAAATCAAACATATTAATTAAGATCATGCTACTATCACAAGCAAATTTAATATTAATATAAATTTGTTATAATTTTCCTAATTGATTATTCACCTTTAGACCTTAAAACTATCCTTAATCATCTAAATTATCAAATTACATCATTTAATACACATATGCATGTAAAAACAAATTTAACACATGAAAACCACCATTCCCCCAAACTTAAATTCATCATTATCCTTAATGATGCAATGAATGAAAAAGGGAGAAGAGGGGTAAAAAAGGATTACTTCAGTGGAGGCAAGAGAAACAAAATTTGTCATCAAGACAAACATTAAACAAAAACTAGGAACACAAAATATAAGGGAAATAGACACACAACAATGACAAAAAGGAAAGAAACATGCTAATTTAATGTCATTAGCTTGACCATTAGAGATGGCTTCACTTAACTTTTACCTTAGATTTGTGATTTTCCTTCATTGATATTAGATGCATGCAATTCATTGGACTCAAACCCTTAAATCAATGATTACCCAATCCAAATACCTCTTTTTCTTTTTTTTTTTTTTCTTGAGTTTGTCTTTTTCTTAGGTTATGTCATTAAAGATTAGGACATATGAGGTATTTTGTTCTCCAAAATATACATGATCATAAAGATAAGGCAATGTGTCTAACTCTAATTGATAAGAATGCATAAAATAAGAAGGTGTCTTTATTACCTCATCATAGTCAAATTCATCAATAAGAAAGAGAAAAAAGGTAAGCATTATGCATTTTAATAATGGATGTATTACTCACCTTGAATTCCTTGACAATAAAACTCTCTTCATCTTTTACTGATTTAGATTTTCAAGTTTAAAATTCCCTCTTTTTTGTTGACAAACTTCATACTCGTGCTTTTCTTTTTCATCAATGCTTAATTATCTATCCTACTTTATGGGTAGCTTTTCTTGCAGCTTATCTTTCTTGATGAGCTTGTTGTCCTCCTTATGTTTCTTTAATCTTGAAGAAAAAAGTCTAGGAGGCACATAAGGTTTGGGAGACACATAAGGATTGACTTTCTCATTTGGATTATCTTTCTTTATTAGCGTTTTATCCTTATCTTCTTTGTTCCTTCTAACCCTTTCCTCTTCCACTCTTAAATCGATCTATGTGCCACTTGTTAATGTAACTGCTTTTTCTTACTCCTTAGGATTGAGCTTAAAAGTGTTAGGTAGGATATTAAAAGACCTAAAGTTAAAGCTATTAGTTATTTGTCCTACTTGGATTTCAAGGTTAGGGATGGAGGAGGAATGGTCCTAAGCAAATAATTTAATCTTTGCATTTAGTTTCCTTATCATTTCAAGGGTTAGTAGATTAGTGACTGATGAAAAATAGAGGGAGGCAAAAGAGTGGGATTTAAATAATTGCTATTAGACTAAGAAAAATTGGGGTTGTTTTGCCAATCAAGGTTATAAGTATTACAGTAAGGATTGTTGGATTGGTGATTTAAATTCCCCATAAAACTTCCTTGTCCTTATGTAAAAGGATTCCCAAATTGACATATTATACTTGTATGGCCAATCTCCCCACACAATTTGTATACCAACTATGGAAAAGAAGAAGAAAACATATTATGAGTCATTGATCTTATTTGATTGGTAAGGATAGATATCTGAGCTTGTCATTCCTAAAATGCATCCATGTCATGAAGTTCTATCTATGTACAAGAAATAAAGAACAAGACACATAAACTATATAAAAATAAAAAAATCTAAATTAATATATAAACAATTGCTTAGTATTAATGTCATCGATCCCTAGCAATGACGCTAAAAACTTGATTGAGAAGTTAGTACTATATAAATAACCCTTTGAGCTGCGAGTGCATAGGTCGTCAAGTAATAAAGTGTACAAGAGTACGAATATCATTCTTACGCATATCACACAATAAGTACTAAGCTTTATGTCTTTGTATTATCTAGAAATCTAATTTCAAAGAATCTTTAAACTAGAATTAATACTAAATAAATTGTAAACAAAGTAATTACAAAGAAAACAATCAATAGAATAAATTAGCTTGGGGTTTAAATTCACTTGTTAACTACTTATGGCTTATAATCTAGGGGCTCAACTTCACTTGTTCAACTTCAACTTCAATTGTTTCATTCATCTAGTGTTACAATTGGATTGTTTAGGTGATTAATTAATCTCTCTCAAGTATCAATTAACATACAGGAACATGTTAAACTAAAGGTCTCTTAATGCAATAGTTAAACATCATGTTATTGTCAAACAATGCAAGATCCAAGTGATAGCAATAAACTATTAAGGTCTCTTAACACATAATAGATTAAGGGAATCATTGAAGGTCAATTTCATGAAAAAAATTTCTTAATAGTCGGTTCATAAAACTCAATATGATTAAGGGACCTTTAATCAATAATAATAAGCACACAATGATTGCTAATGCAATAATGAATAAAATCAAAAGAACTTAAATTAAAAAAAATCACAAGAGTTAAACAAGATTACAATCTTAACTTAAAGACAATTAACTCATAATAGAAGAAAGGGAAGAAGAAACAATTAAACTAATGATATTGGAAGCCATGGACTTTAATTCTTAAAGCTCTTGAATGATTGCCCTCATACTCCTTTTTGCTTCAAACCCTTGCTTGATTGATTTCTTAGATTTTTAGGTGGCTATTTGATGATTATTCCCTCCTTTTTCTTTATTATTAATGGGGTTTTGACTCCTTAGATAATGCTCTTGAGGTATTTACTATGTTGGAAGCTTGGGAAATTAAAAAATGAAGAAATTGAAGAATATTTTAAAATCCCATTTTTTACTTTCTCTAGTGCATGGCCATGCACACAACTATTTCTTTTTGTGATGGCCATGTCTTATGGCTATGTCGTGGTCTCAATTTTCTATTTTGATGACATACGACTATGCGTATGGCCATGTCTAGAGGCAGCACAAGTGTGCTTAATTATGACCCATTTTTGACCATGAAGACGATCGAATTGGCTCAAGCACAAAACATAAAAATTGTAGCTCTATGTGTTATCTTTCTAAAATCTTTTGAATCATATAATTTAGAGGTCTGTAGAGGGAGATGTTACCAAAATATTGAGTAGTGTGCAAGAATTAAGATTATGAAACTATCATGGCTTCTTTCATGCTTTTTGACCACTTCTCTCCTTGTTAAACCTATAAAACATTAATTTACTTTTTTTAATCCTTTTCACATGCAAAAATAACATTAGATAATCAATATTTGAAAGGAATTAGTTATGAAATATGTGTTTATTATGCACCAAACAATGCATTGGGGTGTCCAAAAAGGGTGGTTTAAGATAGCCTTAGCTATTTTAGGCAAACGTCAACATGAATGGGCTACTCTAATAGGTTATTTAGTTGACCCCTAATTCATCAAACTTTTTTATTTAATTGTTTTAAACTTTTCTTCATGGTGAATGAAACTATTCAAGATGTGAATAGGGTAGCATACTTCATATGCACAAACATTCATATTTTAAATAGATCATTAAATGCATTTATATGTTCTTCTTCAAACTCGTAAGTCTCAAACTTTGACTTTGAACTTCAATTTAGAGAATCACAATTTCCAGGACTTGGGGCATGTAAATTGAAGTCATTGAGCGATCAATTAGCTTTCTAGTTCATTTGAATTCTTGAAATTCAATATAATGGACTGACGGACCTAAGCACATAACCTATATTTATTATCATTAAAATAAGATTTAGAACTCTAAGGTTCAATAATTAGTTTCAAGATAAATACTACATCCACACTCTAAATTTATGAAATGCGAACAAATTTTAAGAAAACAGACAATAATAATTAATCAGATTTACAAAATAATACTTATTTGCATTGACTAATTCAGTGTTACTTTTATTGAAGTTGAATTTTAATGGTAATATTCAAGCAGGTGTATTTGTAAAAATTTTCAAAAAAAAAAAAAAATCGTTAATATCATTAGTGCTTCTAAAAGAAATTTGTTGTTATTAAAGACGTAACACTCAACACCTATACAAAATAATCAAAATATTACCAAAATCAACAAAAATATGATTGAAAATCACCAAATCAACCACTCAAACAAACCCATAATTTATAAAATACCATTAACGAATTTTTTTCGAACCTTTCTCTTTAATAATGTTGTTTCAACTATAAAAATATTATATAAGTTTCCTCCAAACCTAAAGATTTTAACTTAGTCAATATTGATGAATTTAGTAATCGTCATGCTTCTTTATCGAAAGGGAAAGGGAGAAATATAGATTAAGAGAAAAGTTATGAAAGTTAGGAGAAAAATGAAATGGGAAAGATAAATGCACACTATTTTATTTTATTTATCATGCTCCCTTACTTTTGATTAAGAACATTTTGATATTTCCATATAATTAGGTGAAAAAAAAAGCTTAAATTTTAATAAAATAATTTATTTTTAATGATAATAAAATAATAGGATATTTAATTAATTTATGCTACATATAAAAGTGGCTAAATAGGAAAAGATTTTTTAGACGTAAAAGGGTATAAAACTTTTTAATTTGACAATACTATTCCTAAGTTATAAATAAATTTTAATTGGATGGATAATATTTTTTTATAAAACTAATTATTATCTCAATGTTTGAAATTTGTGAATATTTGAAATAAGAATAATGAATATTAATTCAATCTTGAAATTGTTGATTATTTAAATATCTATATCTATACTACATATAAAAATGGCTAACTGAAAAAAATATTTTTGGACATAAAAAGGCATAGAACTTTTAAAATTGACAATAATAACCTTAAATTATAAATTTTAATTCGATGAATAATATTTCTTTATAAAACTAGTTACTGTTTCAATCTTTAAAATTTTTTATTATTTGAAATAATTGAAAATAGATATTATTTCAATCTTTAAATTTTGTAATTATTTGAAATAATTGGAATAATGAATAAAGATTTTTATATCTCTAAGTTAGTGTTATTTCTTTTTTCAAAAATTTAAAAAATTAAGATATATATAATCTTAGTTCAAAAATCTTTTAAATTAAACAAAAAAATTAATCAATGATAAATTGATACTAGATATTAAAGTGGCTAATTATAATTTTTTTTTGAATATAAAAGGTATAGAATTTTGTAATTGAGAAAAATATTATGAAGTTATAATAAATTTTAAAACAATTATTATTTTAATATTTAAAATTTATAATTATTTAAAATTACTAGAATAATGGATATTATTTCCATTTTTGAAATTTGTGATTATTTAAAAATAATTGAAATAATGGATACATATTTTATATTTTGAAGTTAGTGTTGCTTTTATTTTTCAAATATTTTAAAAATTAAGATAATATAATCTAAGTTTAAAAGTTTTTTAAATTAAATAAAAACTAATTAATGATAAATAAATGTATATTAAAACTACAGTTTATAAAGAAGTGTTTCCCTTATTAGAGTAGAATTTATAATATATTAAATTTTTAAAATATATTTACTAATAGAAATATTATTCTGACATTTGAATTATTATAATGAATATATATATATTGATGATGAGTGATAAAAATAAATTTTTTATTTCTTAACTTTATTTTGTTTAGTTTTTTTGGTTAATGTTGCGAAATTATTATTTACTTTTAAGTTTGATATTTTATCATTTTGTCTTAAAGTTGTATTTATTCACTTATTAATAAAAAATTATATTTATAAAATTTTTTGTTATATGTATTTTAAGATATTTTTAATTATTTATAACTTTACACAATTTTTATTATCTTTATTTATATGAATGTAAATTTAAAAAATTAACTAATTTATATGTTTAATCAATATATATTATTAATTTTAATTTTAAAATTAATTTTAGTCTATTGATTGTCATTTATTAAACAATTGTGTATAATACGGTTAGGTGTTGTTATTTTGTATTATGTAATGGAAGATTATCATATTAAAAAATATTTTTAAATAGAAAATTAAAGAACTCAATTGCCATAATAAACAAATTTAAATTAAAAATTAAAAATATTAAAAGTAAAAATCTTAAATTGGAAATCAGGTTCATAGAAAAATTTTAGATCACTTTTAAATAGAAAATTAAAAAAACTTTAAAAGTGAAAATTCTAGATAAAAAATAAACATATTATAAATAGGAAATTAAAAAATTTAAAAAAAATAAAAATTCTAAGTTACTTTAAAATAAGAAATTAGAAAAGTTACTTTAAAATAAGAAATTAGAAAAATCTAAAAGTAAAAATTTTAAATATGAAGCTAAAATTTAAATTAATTTTATTGATTGTTAAAAATTTTAGGTATATAAGGGTAAATGGTGGCGCCATAAATTATCAAAAATTACTTTGTGCAAATTTAATAAATTTTCTATTAAAATTATGTCATATAAGATTAAAGGTATGAATCAATATATAAGATTTTATTACAATTCTTTCACATATATACATATAGTTTGCAATTATCTGTTAATTTTATTTTTAATTATTAAATAATTACTATTATTTATTTAATTGATTATCAATAATTATTTCATTTAAGTTTAATAAATTTTCTCTTAAAATAGTATCACACAATTGAAGATATAGATCAATAGGTAATTCATTGTTTTAATTAATTTTTCATACATAATTATAAGTTTTGAGAAATTTATTTCATTATTTTATTTACTTGATAAAAACTTTGATAATGTAATAATTGATTACTAATTATTATTTATTTATTTATTAAATTTTAATTGTTTAATTAGTTAACTAATTATTTAATAAAAATAAATATTAAATTTATTTTTATAGTCATATCATACAATAAATTTATAATAACAATTATTTTAATCTGTGTAATATACTCGTTATGTAAATGCTAGTTCTTATAAATGAGGAATGAAGTATAGAGTAAAAGTAAGCCAAATCCTATTTCATACAATTTATTCTCTTTTTATATGTGCAGAGTTTGGTCCGATATTCCTTTGCAACCAAACTCAATCCATTCCAGAAGAAAATCATGCATCCAATGGCTAAAGGAGGGTGACAAAAATATGTCCTTCTTCCATGCCACCACGATTAATAAAAAATGAAGTAATCACATATGGGGAATTACAACTCCATATGGATGGATTGATTCTCTTTAACAAATTGAGAGCCATATAGTGTCATACTTCCAAACTCTATTTTAGTTTGAGGAAATATCCTTTGATGAGGAGGTTCTTAATTGCATTGCCCCTACTGTTGCCTTTAAGATTAATGCTCAACTAACCCAACCAGTCACTATGGAAGAAATAAGGAAGCCAATCTTTGAAATGGGTGGTTTAAAAGCTCCAAGACCTAATGGCTTCCTATTTTTTGGTATCAAATTCTAGGGAGAAATCAAAGAGGACATCTTTCATGTTGTAAGCCAATTCTTCTCCTCTAAATTTCTACTTAACGAGATTAATATAACCCATAGAATCCTCATTCCTAAGACACTGCATCCTGAATCAATTAACCAATATAGACCCATCAGTCTTTGTAATGTTAGTGACAAAATTATTACAAAAATTTTAGCGAATAGGCTAAAACCCCATCTCCTTTAATTGGTTGACCCTAATCAATCAGCTTTTGTGCAAAATAAGCATATTCAAGACAATATTTTGATAATTTACAAATTCTTTGATGCCCTTAAAAAGGCCTCTTCTCCCAAAACTACAAAGATTGCAATTAAACTAGATATCTCCAAAGGTTATGATAGAGTTAATTGGCATTTTCTTGCCTCTGTCTTCTCATGTGGATTTTGTTAAGCTCATCATGCAATGTATCGTTATAAATTTATATGCTATAGTTCTTAATGGCAGAGCTTCTATATTATTCACTCCCTCTAGAGAATTATGGCAAAAAGATCCTTTATCTATTTACTTATTTCTTTTGATATAACCAATGATTTTTCTACACTACTTAAGCATTATATTGGTTTAAATCAAATCAAGGAAGTTGTTGGCCCTTGTGCACCAAGAAGAGGGTTTGAATTGATGGAAAATTTAAATTTTCGTAGGAAGAAACTTAGAGCAAAGTTAAAAGGAAAAGGTAGAAGAAGAGAAAGAACACAAAATTTATAGTGGAATAGATGTTAGAAAACCTTACATCGACTCTCCAGTTATGCCAATTGGGTATTTCACTAGCATTAAATGGTGTTTTATAAGCATACACCTAACTACTCACACACAACTTTATATAAGTGTTTTTAGCAAAGTCTTACACTTAAACCTATACAAGAATTTTCTATGGCTCACTCTTAAACCCAATCCCAAAGGCATTTAAAGTCTCACACCAAATCTTGTACAACTTAAATATAAAGAATAAATGAGAGAGAGAGAGAGTTGAGAAACAAATTTGCAAGAGTTTGGCCTTAGTAATTGTTATTCTCTTGCATTTATGTCCATTTGGTAGAGTATTTATAGGTTACTCCCACTAAAGAACCATTACTAATAAAACTCTCTTTATATCTTAAAAGTTAAAGGAAAAATAATGCATTTAATGCTTATCAAACAAAAGTCATAGTCGAGACATAATAGTTGTGGTCGTAATTTAGGATTCACTTAAGATTTTGCTTGTTCATGGTTGAGATCTTTAACTGTGTCAACGACTAGTACACATGGCATTTTAGCATTGCCTTATCTAAAAAATATAACCATTTGATCCCTCTAATAGGAATTGAAGATCACAGGCACTATAAGTAAGTTGTAGGCGCTACCTTAGTTGTGCCAGCTAACATAGGTGCTACTGGTCATTGTAAACTCAAATGGAGTTTTGGCAAATAAAAGCTTGGTAAGTCACGATCGCTACAAGATAGATCATTATCATGATTTATGGATCTTCAATGAGTCATATGACACGTGGCTTAGTTAGACTGGAATCTTGAGTCCCTTCATGGACATTTGAAGGTAGCAATCATGATGGTCATCGTGACTAAGACCATAAACTAAATTGGACAAATTGTGCCAAGCTTTGCTTTGAATACCGTTCGTTATTTCTTAAGTAACGGTCAACATTAAGAACAATAGATAATGCCAAATGTTTGATCACATTACAAGAAAGAGCCTTACTACTAAGATTTTGAAAATAGAGGATAAACAAATAATACCAAGAAAGAAGAAAAACAGAAGAAGGGAAAAGAAAATAAGAAACTAGAGCTCATTAATATCATCATCTTTAATCTCTTCATTTTCTTATTCAACATTTTCTTAGGGCCCTCTTCCTTATTTATTGGTACTTGAGGTATCTCCTTTTCTTCCTCATCACAAAAAAAAAAAAAAACAAAAAAACAAAAAAACAAAAAAACTAAAAAAGCAAAATCTGGAAGGTGACATGTTTTGACATGTTTCAAATCCAAGTTTCTCTTGGATCTCCATAATTTCACAATGAAGATGTTGAAGAAAGTTAAGCCTCTTAAGGGCTTTCATCAACATCTTAGAGATTTTTCCAAGAGAGGAGGCTTTAAAAGTTTTAGTGGAAGAGAAGGAGGAAGCCTTGGCTTATATTTTTAAAGGGGTTCCTCTTGAGATGCACATTCTTGAGGCTTTTCAATGACAATATTTTCTTTTTGGAGGCTTGGGAAGCTTCTCATTAAATGATGTTTTATGCTTCCAACATGGATTAGTGAGTGTTTGGCTTAGTAGCTTTGACATTCAAAAGGTAGGTGAGGTAAAGAAAATTTGAGATAGGGAGATGAGTTAAGGTAACATTGGCCTTAATCTTAAGAGTTAAGGCTTCAACATGCCTATAAATGACATTCACATGAAAAGGAAGAAGGAATTGGCATTTTGCCTTTTGGCTCATATGCTCTAATTGATTGATGAAGAATCTCCTTATTTGGATAGGTTGTTTTTGGAAAGGGCAGTATAGAAATGACAAGTATTTTTGTGAGACTTTCTTATTGCCATCAACCCTTGCATCGATGGAAAAGGTGATGAAGCGATAAAGAAGCCACACAGAAAGAGTTTTGATGTTTTTAGCAATTGACTTTTAGGATCATGACATTTTTCAATTGAAATGGTTTATTAAAATTCAGAAAGATGAAGTTGAAGGAGTTGAAAGTTGAGGGTATGTCTTCTTCATTTTGAAAGTCAAAGAGTGAATAAAGTTGGTAATAGGAGATATAAAATTCTTTGTCAAGGCATCGAAAGTTTAAGCCATACATACCTGTTGGAAAAGGGATGCCTTTGCTTATATTTATGATGTACATAAAGTCTCACATAATGTCATCATAGCCTGGTTATTCCTTATATTTAAAAGGAATCCATTCCAAATTGTCGAGATAGCCATTGATATTTTCTTCTAAACTAAGGGCAGTAAGAAGGAAAGTTAATGGAATCTTGTTTGCTTGAATCACTTTCTTCTTATGTGCTTCAAATCTATTTTTTTTTTATTGTTACTCCTTTCATTTTGCGTAGGAGCAAGGAGGTTCCAAGAGGAAAAGAAGAGGATCGAGCATTTCTCTTTCCTTTTTCTATTCTGGTGAACTTTTTGGGGGCCATAGATGAAGATGAAATGAAGCTCAAACAGAAGACATTTTGGGGACTACAGAAGAAGACTTTTGGGGCCATAGATGAAGATGAAATGAATGAAAAGAGAGGTAAAAAGTGGAAGGAAATGAGTTAATAGGGTTTAAATAGGTAGGAAATGAGTTTAAAATGAAGGAGAAATGGTAAAAAATGGCCAAACAATACATTATTGGAGTGGTTGCATTATTTAGAGAAGTAGTCATTAATGTCCACTAGTTTTTTTGTAAGTCACATCCATGAACCACTTGTTATGACCCCTACCTTTCAAAATTATGAGTAACAGACAAAATATCCTTAGAAAGGAGCGAGATTAATGATTTTAATATATGAAATTTGAATTGTCGCAGTGGTGACTTTAAGAGTCACGAGCGCAATTGGAAAAGGAGACATATAAATTAAGCTGATTTAATAGTAGTGACTGTGACTGGGAATCTCGATCACGATTTATAATTAATTTTTGAAAATCACGTTAAAAAATAAACTCTAAGTAGTTGGCCCAAACCTAGTGTGATCAATTTATGTCTTGATGACCAATTCATGCATTTGAGCATAAAAAAGCTCAAATGCTCATCAAATTGACTCATCTAACATGCAAAAAAGAAAAAAAAAGTCATTCTCATAAACATAACTAGTACATCAAATAGCCATCAATTAACATATGCAAAATATTGAGATCCATTTTCACCTAAGGATCTTCCATTAAAGCATCCCAAGTTTCCTATTAATAAAGTTCATCCTTTATTCATTAATGGGTTTAGTGAAAATATTCACACGTTGGTGGTTAGTGTTAATACTCTAACATGACATTACCATTTTGCACATAATCTCAAAGAAAATGATGTCTAACGCCAATATGTTTACTTCGTAAATGTGGGATGAAATTCTTAGAAGATTTATTACACTTGTGTTGTCACATTTAATAAGAATATGTTCAACATCTTTGCCAAAATCCTTGAGTTATTGTTTTATCCAAAGAATTTAGGCGCAATAACTCGTAGCCACTTATTCCGTTTTGATGGTGGATAAGGCAACCAAAACTTCCTTCTTGCTAAACCAAGACATTAAACATTGAATTGGCAAGTTCTAGAAGTACTCTTCCTACCCAAAAAACTACCAGCATAATCTTTATTCGAATACCCAAAAAGACTAAATGATGAATTTTTAGGATACTAAAGACCTAAGTGCAATGTGCCATGCAAATACTTTAACATTCTCTTAACCGCTTGCAAATGTGATCCTTAAGACAAGATTGAAAACTAGCACACAAGCAAACACTAAACATAATATCGAGTCTAGAAGTGGTAAGAGGAGAGAGCCAATCACACCTCTATACTTTTTTTCATTAATAGGCTTGCCTGACTCATCTTTATCTAGCTTTATTCATGCACTCATTAGAGTCTTAGCTGTCTTGCATCCATCCATGCCAAACCTTTTGAGTAGCTCCTTTGTGTACTTGGCTTGGTTGATGTAAATGCCCTCTTTGGTTTGCTTAATTTAAAGACCTAGGAAGAAATTGAGCCAACCCATCATGCTCATCTCAAATTTTCTAGTCATACAATTAGCAAACTCTTCATAAAGAGATTCATTAATAGCACTAAATATAATATGACCAATATAAATTTACATAATTAATATATCTTTATCATATATTTTCACAAACAATGTTGTGTCAACCATGCCCTTTCAAAATTATTTTATAAAAGAAATGAACTAAGCCTTTCAAACTAAGCTCTTGGAGCTTATTTCGAACCATATAAGGCCTTAGTCAATTTGAAAACATGGTTGGGCAAATCATGAGATTCAAAACCTAGAGGTTGTTTAACATAAACTTCTTCTTCAATAAAACCATTTAAAAAGGCACTTTTCACATCCATTTGAAAAAGTTTAAAATTCATATGGCATGTAAATGCTAAAAGAATTTTAATGGCCTCTAATCTTGCCACCGGGGCGAAAGTCTCATCATAATCAATGCCTTCCTCTTGGTTGTAACCTTTAACAACCAATTTAGCTTTGTTTTTAGTGATGAAACTTGTTCATCTAACTTGTTCCTAAACACCCATTTGCAACCTACAACCGAGTGTTCCTTAGGTCTAAGCATAAGTTCCCAAACTTATTTCTCTTAAATTGGTTGAGTTCCTCTTACATAGAATCACCTAACTCTCATTATCAACAGCCTAATCAATTAACTTTGGCTCAATTTGAGAAATAAAAGAAAGATTATTATCTAAAGCATGTAATTGAGCTCTAGTACTTACTCCTTTAGATGTCTCTCTAATGATAAGATCCTTTAGATGATCCTTAGAGTATCACCAATCTTTAGGAAGTCCTTGAGCTTGGTTCTCCTCTTATTGTTGTTGAGCTTGCTCCACTTCTTGAGGTGTCTATTGACCTTCAAGATCAATCATATTCTCCTTATATGTATAGTTCTTCAAGATCAATCACATTCTCCTTATGTGTATAGTTGAGCTCTAAAAGCAACTTACAAATCATCAATGAGCGTACCCTTCCCAGGATCAAGTTTACTAGACTCATCAAACACAACATTCATAGACTCTTCAACCACCATATAATTTTTTGTTAAAGACCTTATAGGCTTTACTAGTAGTGGAATAGTCAAGAAAAAGGCAAAATTTTCAAGGTTGTCCTTAGTATTAAAAATGTATCATTTACAACCAAATACTCAAATATATGAAATCTTGGGTTTTTTCCCATTCCCATTCCATAGCTCATAAGAAGTTTTATTGTGAATGAGTCTTTTGAAAACACGATTTTTAATATAACATATGATATCGATGGCTTCGGACTAAAAGTAATTAGGTAAAGAATACTCATTAACATAGTTTTAGTCATTTTTGCTAATATTCTATTTCTCCTATCTACAACACTATTTTATTCTGGTGTTCTGAAAGTACAAAAATTATGAGAAATCTTATTCTCCAAGTAATAGTTTTCAAAAGTTTTATTTTGAAATTCCTTTCTATGGTCACTCTTAATAGAAGAAATGAAGTAACCTTTTTCATTTTGAACTTTTTTTACAAAACTTTTGAAAGAGTTGAAGAAGCCTAGAGGTACTTATAACATTCTTAGTAGGTCCACTAGCCCAATGTTTTCCATCCAAGCTAACATTCCTAGTAGATCCACTCGGTCCATATGAATGAGTTGAAGAAACCTAGAGGTACTTATAACATTTTTTTTACCTTATAAGATGCTTGGTATGGCTTCCTCATTTGATAAGGTCTGCATGTCTTGTCCTTAATGAACTTGAGCTTTTGAAGACCTTCCACTAGCTCTCCTTTTGATAGAAGTTGTAGAAGCTCCATGTTAGTATGCTCAAGTCTTTTATGCCAAAGCCAAGATCATTACTAATAGAGACAAGACACTTAAAGGATTGGTTAGCCAAATTATCTTAGTCAATCATATAGGTATTGCCTCTCCTTTCACCTTTAAAGATTACCTTTTTATCCACCAAGGTGGTAACTCGACATTCTTTAGGGTCAAAGATGACTTTGTTACCTTTATCACATAATTGAATTACTCTCAATAAATTATGCTTTAAACCATCAACTAAAAGCACATTGTTAATGAGAGAGCAACCTTTCTTATCAATGATTCCAATGCCAATTTTACCTTACCTTTAGCATTATTTTCAAATGTGACATTGCCACCATCCTTCTTTTTAATGGCTATGAATAACTTCTTGTTTTTGATTATGTGTTTTGAGCATCCACTATATAAATGCCAATTATTGTCCTCTTTGGTGGCTTCCAAGCATTCCTACAAAATGAAAAATTTCACTTATGTTTAATTACCCAAGCATACTTAGGTCCTTAGGGGTTAGGCATGGAAGGGTCTTCTAATTTGAGGTGTGCCTTCCTAATGTAGCAAAAGACATTAATATACCCATACCTCATGCAATAGTGACATTATAACTTAGATTTTCAAGTCTTTCTCCTATGGGCAACCTTTTTATAAGTAGAGGCATTCTCATACATTGGTTATGTGTATACATGCATGTGTAATAAGGATTAGGAGTAGAAAAGATATTTTTATATGTGTGCTTTTATGCGTGCCTATTAATGTACATGTATGCATGATTTAATGAATGTGGGAGGATAAGATGTAGAAGATGAAGACCTATTGAAACCAAGTCCATGTCTCTCAAGGGGTGGTTTTTGAGATATAATTAGTGTATCCAAAGCCTCATTCCCTTTAACTCAATAACTTCACCTTTCAAAAAGTCATTTTCTTTTCTTAAGGAGTTAAGAGAGGATGAGGTTTTTAAAATATTTTCTAAGGATTTTTTCTGTTCTTCATTTGAAGCCTTCAAGTCATTTGTAAGCTCATTTAAAAATTTAAACTCATCCTCAAGTTTTAAGCCTTTTTTCTTATAAATATTTATTTTTAACTTATATTTATCATATCTCAAGGTCATAGCCACAAGAAGCTCATCTTTTTCATCCTTAAATGCATCATGCTCATCAAAAGAATGGGAAGAAGTACTTACCTCATTAAAGGAGTCTTCTTCAGCCATGAAGCAAAAGTTAACAACCTCTTCATCTTCTCCTTCTTCACTTAAATCATCATCCTGTGTGGCTTTAAAACTTTTCTTTTTCTCTTTGTCCCACTTTTTCTTCATCTTAATCTTGGGACATTCCGATTTTATGTGATCTTGCTTCGCACATTTTTCTCCTTGTCTTATTTTTTCTTCTTCTTAATCTTAGCACATTCGGATTTTATGTGATCTTGCTTCGGACATTCAAAGAAGGTCACCACATTTAGAGCATTGCAAGTTCTTATTCCTCTTTTTCACTTTTATCACTATCACTGGTACTTTCTTCCACTTCCTTGTCCTTGCTAAATTTGAGAACAAAAGTCTTTTTTTTCTGCTTTTTCATTCTTATCTCATTATCCTTGTAATATCCCTATCCCTATTCATTGACATTATCACATGAATATATTCATTGCACAAATGATATGAAATCTCACGTGAACATATGCACAGGAAAAATAATCATTTAGACATGTGAATTGTAAAAACACGACAAGGACAATTGCACCATTGCATTTGGGATGCTTGAACATATATGCAATGTTTGCATAATTATATGACAAATTATTTCATGTTGTGTGCTTATTATAGCATCATAAATAATGGTGCTTGAGAGCTCATCTAAAAGTATAAGGAGCATCTAGGAATTAGGAGATGGATGGAAGTGCTTAAGGAGTGAAGAAGAGGGACTAAAAGAAGAAAAGTGACCTTCCAACTAGTGGAAATGAAACACCATGATTTTATATTATTATAATAAGTTTATATCAGCTAATGAGGGTCAGAATTGAAGGGAAAACTATGGAATACACCAGAAGCGAAGAGAGAGCAAAGGAAAGAAGAAGAAGAAGGAGAATAAGATGAAAAAGAAGAAGAGAGGAAGAAGAGTGAGCTGCCTAAGGTTTTCTAATTCTAGGATAATAGGTAAGTAATTTATCTTCTTCTCAATTGAAATTAACCTCTCATGACATGTTAATCATTCATGGTTAGTGAGAATTATGGAGTAACTGAGGTAGAGCTCTTGGATGGAAGTTGTAATCCAAGAGAACAAGAGCTGATTCTGTTGATTTTGCTGTTAGAGCATAATTTTACACCCACGATTTCATAACCCTAGAAGAGGAACTGGGGAAAGTGCAAAACATGAAAGTTGTAGCATTATGTCTCATATAAATGCATATGAAACAGTTTTACTTGATTTTGTGTCTGTGAAGAGCTATGACCCCTTAAGTAGGACTAGGTCAAATCCAAACCAAGATGATCTCAGCCTTCTGTTTTCTTATATTTTAATGGCTTTATGTTCTGATTTTGACAGAGTTCAAAACATGAAATTTGTAGGGTTATATTCCCTATAAATACCTATTAATCAGTTTTAACTAATTTTATGTGTGGAAAGAGATATGACTTATTGATTGGGATTGACTCTGTACCTGGATGACACACCACCTTTCTTTTAATTCAGTTTTCCAAGAATTTGATGACCATAAACTCAGAATTTGATGATGGTCCAAACTTGAAAGTTGTATATTTGTGTCTAATCTACATACCTGTGAAATATTGTTGCTAAATCCAGCATGGTTACTGAGATATTGTCCCTTTATCATGACTGGTTGTCAACATGTTATGAACCTACTTGCCCTGAGATTGGTCTTTTGTTTTGGTGACCTTATAGACTGAACTGGATAATAAGTAAAACATGAAAAATGTTCATTTATATGTTTTGTAATTGATGGTAGAATATTATTGTAATTGGACTAGTACAATTTGAGATATGCCTAAGAGAGTAAGACCTACTCAGACTAAAAGGACACTGCAACAGGGCAGAACTTAAAAATTCACCACATTTTGTGTGTATCTGATATTAGCCTAAAATTTGAATATTTTATCCCATTATATGTCTTGTTTGTTTGCAAAAAAAGAATCAAGTCATTTGGATAAGTATATTGAGAGTTATTATTGTGACCGTGTAGCGAGCTCAGGCTGCCATATAAGGAATATATGCATGAACATAGGTCCACTTGCATGAATCATGCCATAACTACATACCAAGCATTCATAATCATTTTGATATACTTATAACCATGTATGTATCAAATGTTAGGATCTCAATACTTTGAAGAAGCCCTACCATAAAGGTTAGTCACATCAAAAGGTGAGTACAAACAATAATTGGATTCAAAGTGTGTGAGTAGAAACAATAATTGGATTCAATATGTGTGAGTAGAAACAATAATTAGATTCAATGTGTGTGAGTAAAAACCATAATTGGATTTAATAGGTGTATGTGATAATTGATTATGTTCTATTACATGTATATATGATTGAATTGTTACATGTTACATGGGAATAATATGATTATGTTCTATTACATGTATATATGATTGAATTGTTACATGGGAATACAGGCCAAGTGAGAATTACATGCTCTTAACGATTACTTGGCATATCATTTGTGAATAAGCACTTGCATATGGAACTAAAAGGGGTGTTGTGACTGACTTGTGAAACACTTACAAATTACAGAAAGATGCACCAATAAGTCCCAAATCATATGTTACATGAATCACATGAATATCCCGGGAGTAATGTTTGCCTTGCTCGGTCACGACAAAGACCAAGCTATTGCATTTGCACTTGCAAAGTCAATTGTTATACTTGCAGTTTATCTTGATGATATTTGATTATGGACTATGCCATGAGAATTTGATTGTTGTTTTTATTCAATGAGTCGCGACTTACCAAATCCCAATTATTTTTCAGATGCTGAAGCATAGACTTTGGACATTTTGGTGCATAAAATCTTGCATAAAGACACATGGAACACAGGTCGTCGGCTGAATTCCAACTCTCTCTCCTTGCATCATATGCATACATTTGATAGGATCTAGTTATGGTCACTGGTCCTAACATTAGTTAACACATGTGTACATTAAATACATATGGGATTATATATGTATGATGAATAAACCTTAATGTGTATGCATTTCTGAACATGAAATGTCATGATTTGCAACTGAAGACGATAGTTACAGTTGGTGGTATCAAAGGATTCAAGCACACGCGGGGGCAGACGTGCAAATCCCGGTATGTATGACATCGCGGGGCCGACGGACAAATCTTGGATGTTGAGTGATGTGATAGGTACCAGCTGTAGCCACGTTGTGACGTTACAATTTGTGGTCTCAAAGCTAATTTACAAATGAGAACAATAGATGTCACAGTTATTGGTTTGATAAATGAATTTAGATGTTATAGTTTTGGTATCAGAGAGGGCTCAAGCATACGCGGGGCAGACGTGCAAATCCCGGTGTGTATGACATCGTGGGGCCGATCAGCAAATCCCGAATGTTAAGTACTCTGATAGGTGCCGATTGTAGCATTACAGATTATGGACATGAATAGTATGAGTTTTGTAAATGAAATGATTATTACATTTATTGTTATCAAAGCAAATATGAATACGGTCGTTACAGTTAGTGGTATCAGAGCCATATGAGTTCTATCAAATGAATATGGTTGTTACATTTATTGGTATCAGAGCAGCGATATGTTCCATAGGGACATGCATATGAACATGACATGACTTTTGCACTATTTGCATTATCATATGACATAGTCTTATTTGTCTAGTTCCCATGGCTCACCAAGGGGAGAGGAGTCAGCCAAATTGCATTCCATATAAGCATCATGCCAATCATTAAGAGATAAAACTGCTGATAGAGTTAGATCTCTTACACATGCTCATGCATAACATATATCTTATGGGTAGCCACAACATAGAATTAGTGAACCAACAGTGCAGGGACAAGAAATTCAAAGAGAAACAAGGTATGATAAACTAAGAAAACAAGGTGCAGTTGAGTTCAGTGGTATCACAAATCCATCAGTGACAGAAACATGGTTAAAACAAATACAAAGAGTTTCGAATTTGATGAAATGTACACCAAAAGAAAAGTTTGATTATGCAGTATCGCTATTATAGGGGGATGCATATGATTGATGGGAGACCATTGCAAAGGGTAATGCCCAGCCTCTAATGATTACATAGGTTGACTTTCTTCGTGAGTTCAATAACAATTACATGTCAGAAAATATATAAAGATGATAGAGAAGAGAGTTTTTGAACCTACAGTAAGAGCAAATAACTATAGTTGAATATGAGGTGAAATTCAATCAATTATCGCATTAAGCATCATTTATGGTAACCATTGATAGAGACAAATGTCAAAAATTTGAAGAGGGACTGAGATATGAGATCATAAGTAAGATCACATATGCATATCTTCAAAGTTATACCAAACTGAAAGTTGTTGTAATCAGGGTGGAAAGATTTAGTACTATTGCCACTACGTGAATTGATGTGATACTGGGTATGGACTGGTTGTCTAAATATCATGCAATAGTGAATTGTTTTACTAAAAAAGTTGTTCTGGAATCTCCGAATCATACAAGGGTTTTGTTTCAAGGGGAAAGGCAAATTATACCAACATGTATAGTTTCTGCTATCAAGGCTTTTCGCATGTTAAAAATGGTTATAAGGCTTATTTCACATGTGGTATTTATAGGACATATATGAATTAAAAGATAGATTGACATCTGCTCCAGTTTTAACCATTCTTACTGGTAATAGAGGATTTGTAATATATAGTGATGCCTTTCATCAAGGTTTGGGATGTGTTTTAATGCAGCATGGTAAGGTAATTATATATGCATCTAGACAACTAAAACCTTATGAGTTATCTTACGTAGTACATGACCTAGAACTTACTACTATTGAGTTTGCTTTGAAAATATGGAGACACTACTTGTATGGATAAACTTTTCAGATGTTTACAGATCATAAGAGCTTAAAGTATTTGATGAGCCAAAAAGAATTAAACACAAGA
>CATIWR010135209.1:0-28864 GCA_949677035.1 Omphalea diandra | reverse complement strand
GTAACATGAAAGCAGAAGTGGAATGCTTTTTCCAGCTGATGAATACTGCTCTTACATCTATCCTTAGAGAAACTGATAGTGAAAGGATGAACCAGCTGACACCTTTGGATAGAAAGCAAGTAACTTCTCATTACAAGAACCAGGATATCTTTTCAGAATCTGAGCTCTCTGCAGTTCAGAAGCGGTTGATGAAACCCTCTGCCAAGATGAAGCTTGCTTTTGAGGACGTAACAACTCCATCAAGCACTGTTGGCAAATCTTTAGATGGGGGTGATTCAGTAAGCAGTACCATAGAAAACCAAAAAATCAAATGGCAATGAATATGGCGCATAAACCAAAGCAGAAACGTGACAGTATGCATGTTAAAGAAGGCAGGAAGAATCTTGCTTCTGTTTCACCCACGGTTAGCTCTACTCCTGCAATATCTATGCACAATTTTATTTGTTCGCTTACTTGGAATATCTCTGCGTTCTAAATGGAATTTACTGAGTATAACTTCTGCCACTATTAGTTGCCCCATTTACATTGATTAGGACATAATGATGGCTGTTTTATAGGAGCAAGTGGAATCCAAGGACCTACCACATTTTGAGTCTTATATTGTAGAAGAGAAAGAAGGTTCAGGTATGAAAGCTTTTTCTTTCTTTTATTTCCACATTTCTCTCGTCCTTTTATGTTACCAGATTCATTGACATTTAATTATTGACTCGCAGGTGGTTATGGCATTGTTTACAGGGCACGAAGGAAGAGTAATGGGACCACAGTTGCCATTAAATGTATGTGAGGCAATAAGTTTAAGTGTGATGCTGTTTTCGGTTATAGTTTCTGTTACTGTAATCACCAGTGCAATTATATGTATCCATGGTTGGTACATGGAAGTAGAAATGCAAACAGTCTGTCAGAAAGTACTAGAAGATCTCTTGTAAAAAGATGTAAGAATATCACACAGTTTGTAGGTTGGACTCATTGTTAGTAGCATTACAAACTGTCACATGGAAACAGTGCTATTAATGAGAAGCAGTATATTTAGTGATGATTGATGAAGTGCTCTCATAAATTCTGTTCTCTTTTCCCGACCATTGTTTATTATGATGATTTACCAGTAACAAAAAAACACAACTCTAATGTCAAGTTTGAAATTTTTTTTGGCTCTGCAGGCCCTCATGCAAATGCTCGTCGGCACCACGTTGCCCATGAGCTGCGGATGCTGGAGCGTTTTGGGTAAAGCCTGAAGAAATTTAATTCAGTTAAAGAAATTGTCCTTGCATTTGAATTTCTTTATATTCTAATACTAACATGCTAGTTCATTTGACTAATTCAGGGGTAAAAACTTTGGAATAAAATATGAAGGCTGTTTTAAGAGTGGAAATTCTGATTGCTTTGTTCTGGAGCATGTTGAACATGATAGACCAGAGGTAATCATCAGATACTTGGATGAATTGTCTATTCAATTGGTTGACTTTGGTTTTGCTTTAACTTTAGGTCTTGAAGAAGGATATAGATATTTTTCAGCTACGTTGGTATGGGTATTGCATGTTTAGAGCACTTGCTAGTCTTCATAAGCAGGTAAGCTGCACTGCTGCATAATTCCTGTGCTTATTTGCATCTTATTTGCAGAAATGAAGAATCCTTTCTTTTTATGTTTGCATGTAGTAGTTCACAGAGACATCAAACCTGGCAACTTTCTTTTCTCTTGCAAGGCTAATAAAGGTTATCTTATCGATTTTAACCTTGCCATGGTTAGTCATATTTGTCTGAATGCGTTCCTTGTACATTTATTTTCTAAACGTTTCGTAGTTACCACAAAATGGTTAGTGACAGTAGTGTTGTTATTTATTGTTCTTTTGACAGGATCTAAGGCGAAAATATGGAACAACTTGTAAGTTCATATGCCTACCTGATTTTATTTTTATTTTTATTTTTTATCTTGGCATGGATTTAATTTAGAAAATGATTTTTTATCAACAAACCTGAAGATTTTGGTGTCTATCCATTAATTAATTTGTGAACATAATAAAAAGAAATATAAGCATTTACATGTGATGCAGTTGATAGTAAGCTTGTTGCTGAGTGTATTTTCCCTTTGACCTCTATCCTTCTTTTGCATTTTGTTTTCTTAATATCTAAAATTTCAAGATTTAAAACCAATGAAAACAATGCCCATTATATGCTCCAGAGTAGATTTGGCCTATGCTGATATGGTCCTATATTATAATGTTTGCGAGAAAATTGATGGGCTTCTCTCTATACTTTTGCAGGCAAATTAAAGATAGAGAATGATGTAAAACTTAATCAAGTTACACTTTCCAACTCTAAATCTATTCCTCCAACCAAAAGTAGGAGGTTTCCGAGCGTTAAATCAGTGGATGCTGCCAACGGATGGCTAAAGGCTTGAAGCCAACTTTATAACCCAAGAACCAGAAAAAGAGGGCTGTGGACAGAACAAAGGCTCGGAATGACTCGAGTGGTTGGAATATCATGAAAAGCCAAGGAGCAGATGGCTCTGGCATAACCTCAGTGAAGGATGGGACCAGTAATAGGACTCCTTCAGTAGAAAGGCTCAGAGAGCCTTTACCATGCCAAGGTAGGAAAGAACTCATCAGCTTGTTGCAGGAAGCAATGCAGAGTCCAAATCGTGAAACATCAAATGCTCCAGCTTCTATGAGAAAGAGAATTGCTGCACCTCGAAAAATGGATGAAAGACTTGTTTATCTTACTCCAATGCTCCTGCTCTCAACTGGAATTGCTAGTTCTCGCACCTGCTTAACTAAGAACAAAGGTGTGTTTATTTTCACTTAAGTTGTGTCAGCACTGTTTTTTTATTCATTATTATTTTATTTTATTTTAATTTTTTTTTTTGGGTAATTAGAAGATGGAAAGCTCAAGAAAGAAGGTCCATGTGTTGGAACCAAAGGTTTCAGGGCTCCAGAGGTGAGAACGAGCAGAAATGCCTTGCCTACATTAATAAATTACAATATTATCTTGATAAGTGCTACCAACTTTTTTCCAAAGAGTAGATAATTAAAATGTTAATTAGCTAATGAATTATAATCAGTGCCAAATAATCTGATTTATGACAGTTAGCATGTAAATTTTTTATCATTGATGGGAACACAAACAGGTGGGAGATTTGAGTAGGGGTGAGCAAAAATTGGACTGAACCGAGCTGGTTTGGTTCGATTTGATCCTTTAATAAAATTGGTTTGTTCGGTTATAATTTTAAAAAAATTTGGTTTTCGGCTCGGTTTTCTAGATAGAAAACTGAATTAACCGAAATAATTAATAAATTAAACCAATTTGAAACGAATCAGATTTAAGATACATGTAATTTAATTGAACCAAATCGAACCAAACCAAACTTTTATAAGATCAGTTTGGTTTGATTTATTGACACATAAATTTCAGTTTAATTGGTTTGGTTAATTTGATTTTTTCAAAAATTTTGGTTTGGTTCAGTTTTAAGTATAAAAAATTCGGTTTATTAAAATGTGGTAAAAAACCAAACCGAACGGACCATTTGCTCAATCCTAGATTTGAGAATCCGTTTCTTATGCTTCTGCTCTATAACTGTATAGACATTGAAGTTATTTAAAAAAAATGCAGTTACTGTATGAACAATGGCAAGTCTAAAGATACATCTTGTGATGAAATATTGGTACTGTGGTTATCCCCTCACTTTCTTCCAAGCCCGCTCATAATCCCATCTGCACGCACGAAACTTTACAAAACTAGGTGTCAAACATATTATCTTTATCTTATAGGCATATAATGCTCCATTAATATAGTTGAGATTTTGTAAGATTACATGAAGTCAGAATGTTTTGCCTTCTGTATCTTGCTTGCTGCTTTTATTTTTTTAACAGTCTTTATGTTAATCCAACAAATAACATCTCTGTTAATACATTTTCTCTGTTGATGTTAGTATCTGTTACATCTGCATGTGCTGACATCGGGAAGAAGACCAATACTGATTTGGCAATAAGAATTATAATGAAATTTGTGGTGCCCGCTCTTTCCATAACTACTCTGTCGTGCTTCCAATAGAAAAGCAAATAAATCGAAAGGTCTAACAATAATCTTATGCAAATTGAAAATATGATTTACGTGCTTTTTTTCTTTATTTTGTTTGTCAAAATGAAACAAGTGAAGCTTCACGCCAAGTGGTTCTTCCAGGTCTTCTTCAGGTCTCCCCATCAAGGGCCTAAGGTTGATATTTGGTCTGCGGGGTCACCTTACTTTACCTAATCATTGGAAGAACACCCTTTTATGGTGATCCTGAACAGTACGAATTATTTGTTTGTAATCCAAAAGGGATATATCCGTTCTTGTGGTATTTACATCACAACACCTTTTGCCAACCTTTTTTTTGCTGTAATCAGGAACATAAAGGATATAGCAAAGCTGCGGGGAAGTGAAGATTTGTGGGAAGTTTCAAAGCTACATGATCGAGAAACGTCATTTCCAGTGGTATTTATACTTAATGATGATTTATGATAAAAAATAAATTTATCAGAAATAAGGACTTGCCTTTAAGCTTCACTTTCCTGCAGGACCTATATGACATCTGTAACCCTGCGGGAATGGTGCAAAATGAACACGAAGAGACGAGATTTCCTTGATATAATCTAAAGCTCGCTTACTGATCTTGTGGACAAGTGCCTGACAGTAAACCCAAGAACGAGGATCAGTGCATAGGATGCATTGAAGCATGAGTCCTTTGCTCCATGCCATGAGGGTCTAAGAAAGCAGAGGCTGCTCAGACAAGGGCTAAGCTTGGACTCTGGAACTAGTCTTCCCTTACATGGACAAAGCATTGGAAATGGAATTCCTCTGAAGATTTCGCATCATCAAACTTGATCAGAGATATGAAGATGGTAAACTATTTTAAACTTCAATTAATTTTAGATTAACCCTCTTTGCTTGTAGCTATAATACTATTCTCTTGCTCTAATCGTGTACATGTAAATGTACTGTAAGCTTGTAATCTTTTTGTCTGTCTTTGCATCTACTAGTAAGATCTCCTAGAATGTTGTCTGTATTGGGTATAAGAAACAGATAAACTGTATAAATTTGTCTAATTCTGAGGCTGATATAGTTACTACAATCTAATAAAGGTGCCCGCATATGCCCAGTTGTTAGCTACACCAACCCTTGATCTTGGCTACTCTGATTTTGAGCTTCCAGCCTTTTTTACGCAACTATTGTTTGTCCAGGTGCAGGTTAGTTCATTGTAAAATAAAATAAGAGTTCTAACCAAACAATAAAAATAAAAGGATTCCTACAAGTTATTTGTTTGATTTAAATTTTATTACAAAGCCTCTATTTTTAGTATTTTTGTTCGATAAAAATTTGTTGGACTAAGAAAATTAATCCTAGGTTTAGAACCTCTTTTGATCTTGACAAAGTAGATTGATCATCACTAATATTTCAAGTAAGTGTTGTTTTTACAGATTTGTATCAATCTCTCAAAGAAGAAATGAAAGGAGTTGAGAAACTCCAAGTGACATGTAAATCGCGATCGCAATCTGGGATTAGCGACCGTGACTCATTTTAAGACATGTCGAAACTTATGCAGGTGAAATCGCAGAGCCATTCTAGGCCACGATCCTTGGAAAGGAAGAAGTCAAAATGACACAGACGAATTCGCGGTGCAAGCCACGCCTTCATCGCGACCGCGAATTTCAAAATGACTCAAGAGGGAAGCAGTCTACAATCACAACTTGACAAGTGTCCCAGAAGACTGTTGGAAGTCAAAAATTGCGGAGACATCTTGTTGGTAGCGACCGCGATCCGAGTGGCAGAAAGTTAACTACTTTAGCATAAGGATTCGCGTTTTCTGTCGCGTCCTGTGCAAGAAAACTCGCGACCGTGACTTCTGAAAGTAGGTAAAAAACGACTATATTTTTCTAGAGGACTAATAAGAATCTGTGACGTGGATTAGCTGTTAGACACAAACGGGGTTTTCCTTGAAGAATTTGGATTTCGCGACCGCAAACGACAGTAGCGACCGCGATTTTATCCTGATAAGCATTTAATGCAAAATCTGTCAAGTATGTCTCAAAGATTTGATGAGTTATGATCTGTAACGTCTCTTTGGTGAAGTTTAGCTATAAATACTCCACCAAACAACTATGAAGAAGGTTGCTAAGAAATTTATTACAAGTGATTAAAACTTTCAATTTTTGCTATTCATTTTCTTCATCTTTTTTATGTAATTATAAGTGTTAGGTGTGAGCATTAAACACCCAGTAGTGAGGTTTTGTGTTAGCCTGTAAAAACACTTTTAGAAAGGTTTAAGTGTGAGTCTAGTAAAACACTTGAATGAGGTTTTGTGTTAGCCTAGAAAACACTTTGTTGTAAGGTTGTGTGTTAGCTATCAAAACACAAGTTGTATAAGTTGGGTGTGAGCTTGAAAATACCATTGAGATAATGAAATACCCAATTGAGTGATTTGGGAGTGGATGTAAGGTCAATTTTGCTCGAACCACTATAAATTGTTTGTCTTTATTATTCTATCTTTTTCTTTTTATCTTTGTTTTAAAATTTTTATTCATCAATTTAACCCTCATTTTTGGTGCAAGGGACAATAAAATTTGTTTACATTAATTGTAGTATTTATTTGTATAAGATAATTATATTTAAACCAAATAAAGATAATAAATATATTTATATTTTCCTTTAAAAAAACATTTATATTTAAATGAATAAGATATACCAATAAAGTAATATTTTATACATATACAAAATTTTTAAAAAATTTATATTAAATAATTTTTTATCATGTCAAATAATTATTTCATAAATTTTTAAGATTGTCATATTATTTTTAAAAATATGATAAAATGAAAACTAAAAACAATAATTCTAATAAAATATGAATTCTATTAGAATGTTATTATATAAAGTGCAAAATCGAATTGAAAAATCTATTAAAAATAAAATAATAAAATTTTTATTCAAAAATTACTTTTTTAAATGAACATAAAAATTGTAATATGATATAAATTTTTATATTAAAATTATAACAATATTTCAATATTACAGAATGCCGAACAAGCGTAATAGCTTATAGTAGATACAAAATTTAATGTCGACATGGCATGATGCTATTGGTGATAAGACGTAACCATTCGCCAAAGTGGCCGAGGCGTTTGTTTTCTTATTTTGAATGGTTGAGGCGTTTTTATCTTTACTTCGTGGCAAAGCGACGTTTATTATGCATCAAATGGTAAGATCCCTTGCTCGTCAACTTCGGGGTCCATCGAATTAATAAAATAGCACAAGAAGTACTCGGTCAAAACTCGATCGCGAATTCTCCAGAATGGCCTTTTTGATTTCCTAAAATGCCCCATCATTCTGTGGATAATCCAAGAATTATTTCTATAGAAAATAATTTTAAAATTTAATAATACATAATAATATTTTTAAAAAATTATATTAATTTTCCTTAATATAGCGCTTATTAAATGAAAAAACAAATACGACAATAGCACCAAAAAACCTCCAAAGTCCCAAAAAAAAAAAAAAAAAACCTAAATCTGGAACGTTCTGCATTTGCCACAGCCGCCCTTATTTTGAGACCAAATTGCATAAGGGGTACAATCGCCAAAGTAACATAACAGAATGACTGAAGGGCATTATCGTAAACAAGAAATTCCTAGAAATTTCCAGCTACTTAAACTTCACGTATAAATCAACTGACGTGGTCATTTTCAATCGGCCTATAATTCTTCTGCAACCTCTCTTTTTGTTCGTACTCTCGCATTTTCCTTTCTAATCCCCACCGATGGATGCGTTTGCGTCGTTCTTCGATTCCGAATCCTCGTCGAGAAATCGCTGGGCCTACGACTCGCTCAAGAATTTCCGCCAGATCTCTCCTGTCGTCCAGACTCATCTCAAGCAGGTACCTTTTTCGGTTTAATTTGCCAGATTTGTGAGGATTATTGTTAAATTTGTGCCTGTTTTAGGGATATATGAGTTTTCCCGGTGATTTTTTTTGGTATTCTAAGGGTTTCGGTTAAATATGTTTGAAGTGATTCGTTTGAAAAAAATTGTGGATCTGATCTGTCCTAGGGTTTAAATTTTTTAAATGCATAAGATCGAAATGTTTTAGAATCGGATATTTCAGGTTCTCCTTGAAATTTTATTTTATGTTTTAATTCAGGTGATTATTTATAAGGGCTTTCCTTTATTTGTTTATTTTTGAATTTTTATTTTTATTTTTTTTTTGCATCTGGAGGATGATTAGAGCTTGGAATAATTTGCAGGTTTATCTAACCTTATGTTGTGCACTGGTTGCATCTGCTGCCGGGGCTTATCTGCATATCTTGTGGAACATCGGTGGTCTTCTGACCACTTTTGCTTGTTTGGGATGTATTGCTTGGCTACTCGCTACGCCTCCTAATGAAGAGGTGAGAGTTTCATCTTTCATCATGTCTTTACTTTCTCCATGCTTTTTTTTTCCCCCCGGATATTTACCCGGTTTTGAATTGTGATGGAGTAGGAAAAGAGGGTGGGTCTTTTGATGGCAGCTGGACTCTTTGAAGGATCTTCTATTGGTCCTTTGATTGATTTGGCCATTGATATTGATCAAAGGTACATAATTATATTTATATCATTTTCTATGCTGGGGTATTTCATTTCTTGCTTCACGAGTAATATAAATAAAGTCTGGGTCATTTAATTACGTTCTGGACATTCTACATTGTCGCTTTGTCTTTTCAGTTTCAGTATGTGGGGCACCCGGTGCATTTCATATTTGGAAATTGCAATTGTTGCCAATTTTCATTTTTACTTCTAATGGCGCTAATGAATGCGTGAAAAGTTATTTGCGATGCTTGCTGTTAACACTTTTATTTTGGTTTTGTATTTTCTTTTCTATTCCTCACATGTTTTGTCTAGTTGAATTTGGTCGAGGTTTTGGTGCTTCATGGTTGCAAAATGATTTTGACATACGTTGTTGGAATGTTGTGCTGATCTTGTGGATGACTTTTCATCTTGTGACAGTGTTCTGATAACTGCTTTTGTTGGAACTTCGGTGGCCTTTGGTTGTTTCTCAGCAGCTGCTATGTTGGCAAGGCGTAGAGAGTATCTTTATCTTGGTGGCTTACTTTCTTCTGGTTTGTCCATCCTTCTTTGGTTGCAGTTTGCATCCTCGATCTTTGGTGGATCTGCAGCCCTCTTTAAGTTTGAGGTGAGGGGTTTATTGTTATTGTTATTATACTTTTTTTTTTAAAAAAAAAAGGCTATTACTCACCTTACCTTTCATATTTAAACGTGATTTGCAGCTGTACTTTGGGCTTTTGGTGTTTGTGGGCTATGTGGTGGTTGACACTCAGGATATCATTGAGAAAGCTCATCTTGGTGATTTGGACTATGTGAAGCACGCTCTGAATCTTTTCACTGACTTTGTTGCTGTCTTTGTGCGAATTCTCATAATTATGGTGGGTAGAATTAAATGTCAAAAATAAGTCTTCAATTTATATTGTGTGAGATATGTATCATCCATCCATATCATATGCCTGACTATTATTTCTTTATTGTTCAGTTGAAGAATTCTGCTGAGAAGAATGAGAGGAAGAAAAAAAGGAGAGATTGAGTTGAAGCTGCAATGTAATAATGCGGTGCTGCCGTGAAATGAAAACCAGTTGTTTATAGTTGCTTGTTGCTCAGTCTAATAACTACGGAACAATGCAACTTTCAGTGGTTTTATTCTCCAGGATGTGTTTGTGGTTTTAAGTGCTGCAACATGCAGGGAAACTTATACTTTCATTACATTTTACGTTTTATTAGCTGTATATTTTGGAATGTGAAATGATGACTTTCACCGAGTTGTTTAAAAACGTCATTTGAAGAATTTTTCATCTCTACGGCAGCCACGTTGTTAACAACTGTCATCAGACGATGGACGTATGTACTTGATTCGGCAGGCTTGCCTAATGCCACTTCCGGCAAAAGTGTCGAAATAATCCAAACTGGTGAATTTGGGCTAACTGGAGGATCTCTAATGTCGATGTTAAGGACGAGAATGAATGTGAAGCAACTCTAATGGATGCCAAGCTGAGTCAATGTATATAATTAATTTTGTTTTAATTTGATTTCAGATTTAATTTTAAATGAATAAATATATTTATTTAAAATAAATATCCAATTAGTGATCTGATAGATGAGCGGTTAGAATTCTTTAAATTATTAAAATAATTATAAATAAAAAAACAAAATTAATAAAAGAAATGATAAATAAATAATTAAAAAATATAAATTGATTTTTTATAAATTATCAGCTCTAAAAATAAATATTATTTATCAATTGCATATTTTATATAAATATATTATTATTATATTTTAAAAAACATATTAAATGACAGTGGTGTGAAAAGCAGATTATCAGTTAATGTAATACTAGTAGAACAGCTGGCAATCACTTCAACATTATAAAAATGCTCACCAAATGCCTTATAGACATTTGGTAACTCCTCAGCCGCAAACAACCGTATGAAAACCCTCCTAGCAAGCACCGTCGAAACTCATCAAGACATTGTAATCTTTTGATTAGATTCATTGTCCTTCAACTCTTTTAAGAAATTTCCATGATTGTTGGGTTTGTTTTCATTACCTTTGTTGTCGTTAGTTCCTATCTCTATGTCTGCTAATGAATTGTGTCAAAATGAATCAATTTTAGAAATTAATTTGATTGATTTATCAAATAATTCAAATTTTAAATTTAGGTGTGATTTATTTATTAAATGGAGGGGCTCTCCTTTACCATTTTTCTCAAGTCCACCAATTGATACCTCAAAAAAAAAAAAAATAGTAGGATTAATGGCAGAATTACTGAAATTAAAACGCGAATTTGAATAAACACACGAGTTTGTTATTGCTATAAGAGAGTCTAAAATTAAAAATGGGTAAAATAAACTTGACATGATTATTTTTGATGATTTGGAAAGTTTATTACGTAAAATTATATATATAAAAAAGGATTGGAAAGACAGTTTCTTTGAATAAAAAAATTATAGGAATTTGAGATGGAATCATCAGTATATCCATCATCAAATAGAAACATAAAGAGAGAAGGAATGAGAATGTGAGAGATAGATGAAAAGTGAAGGTTATATGACATGACATTAAATTTTAACTCTTTATTTCATTTTTATGAAATATTAACGACACATTTAAAGTAATAAAAAGAAATTAAAATTAAAAAAGCTTAAAGAGTTGCTCTCTTTATTAAATAAGTTAAACTAAGACAAATATCATTATGTTTGAATATCATTCAAGTATAATTAAACTTTAATCTTTGTAATAACATAAGTAATTTCTTTCTTTTGGAATTATACTGTATATGATTTTAAATATTATACTATAAGTATACATTATAAAAATTGAAAAAATATTTTTAACTTAAATGAGCTGTTCGGGAAGAGCTCGGTCGATTTCTATTCCCGTCTATGAAGTTGCGCACTTTCATTTTTGAGAATGGACTTGTTACTAATCACCAAATCTTCTTGGCCTACAATGCAAAACCCAAATCAATGAATGAATAATTTTTAACCCCATGAAATGGTCCAACGGTATCGTTTTATAGCCGACGGTTGACGCCTTTCTGTGCTCTTTGTTCCGTTCTGCCCTTTGTTCGCCTTTCAACACACGTTGCTTTCCCTCTTCTCTGTCACTGGACTTGTTCTTTTCTTTCTGTTCAGATCCAGGTGTGTTCCTTCCCTTTGTCTATTGATCCTCAGTCGCATCTACTGTTTAGTTGCCGACTCATTGTTAAATTTCTCACCAAACCTAATTAATGATTTTGAAAAGATGTGATTCTGTGCAGATATGTTTGAGTAGAATTATAACCATGAATAAGTTAGTAGAGTTTGGAAGGAAGGCCCTCTTCTACGTAAGGGTTCTTTCTGGATATGAAGAACGTCGAATTCGAAACTATAGATTACAGCTTGAGCGCCGTCTCCAGCAGGTCACTAATCGACCTTCTTTTTTGAGTTTGTTTCTTTTGATTTATAATCACATCCCTATCCTATGTGCTGCAGTCTTAGTCATAATGCATTAGAAATAAATGTGCTAGCTTTATGTGCTATTATTAACCTAATTTGTCTTTGGTATGTCTTTTGATTTATACAATTCATTCTCTAATCTGTTTGGTATATCAACGAATTCATTTAGAATCCTTAATGATTGATTCTGTGGATTTGGTTATGCTTGAGTTCAATGATGCCAATATTTGGTAGCATTTGCAAATGAACAAGCTATTGAAGCTACAAACTTAAACTGCTGCACAGTAAGGCTATTTATGCACTTCAAATGAATTTACCCCAAACAATATGCTAAGTTATCAGAGACCTTGCATACATGATATCTTCTAGCCTATTCCACGCTGTAACACCCCTTGCTCTTATGACTTCGCTTCTGAGGCACCAGATGTCAAAGTAGTAAATTCCTAATGAAACAAACAGTAGACTTCAACTTTGCCAAGTTTGAATTTGTTTCTAGACAGACCATAAATGCTAACCTTGTTCCTGGGATTGTTAAATGGAAAAGTTGTTGAAATGTGGTAAGTGCTGCAGCAGCGACTTGTTATGGTGGAAACAAGTTCATACAAATGTGGACTTTTATGTTATGAGTCGACAGCTGAGATCTTTATGTGTAACAGATGATAATCTGATCATCATTTTTAAGCACATTTTATCGTTCGGACAACAGGAATAAAACTCTATACTACATCATTTTTTTTTTCTTAAATTTCATGGATGCTTAATTCATTCTAGGCTTGAACTTTTCTGAGATTCACAATTCCAGTGTATCATAAGCATTTTCTGTATGAACTTTGTTTCTGGAATACCAGTGATTGTATTTCCAAGTTAACTTCCATCTTTATAATCTTGCTCTTTGTACAGGCACAAGAAAGAAAGGCAGCCTTGAGAAAGATCCCCGAGCAGGTTATATTAGGAGAGGTTCGCCGCATGGTTGAGGAAATGAAAACTTTAAATCGAACGCTAGAAGAAACTGTAAGTATTATGTATTTTTTTGTTGGGCATGTGATTTGAGAGAAAAGGCGTTGTGGTTAAAGTTGTTTTCAGCTCACTTCTTTGACGATTTTATGGGTTATATCTTTTTATGTCAAGTTAATTATGCTTACATTTATGTCAATAGCACATACCTTGGTGTTACCACCATTTCTGGACTATCCAATGACACAATCTGTGGGAGTGTCTCGAATTTGGTTCATTTAATTTAACTATGCATTTACACAATTTTCATAATTTTTGCCACTTTACCTGTTAAATGTCAGATGTCAACAACTTCTACTCGTCTTGTGTATTGTCTTTTTATCCAGTACATATATAAACTTATTAATAGATAAGATTTATAAAAACAATGTTCTTAGGAATTTGTCCTTTACAGTGTTCTTGAACATCTTAATAATAGCTCAAATGCCTGGGTTCTTACAACCTGATAGGCGGTGATTCCTGTCCTCTCTTTTACCTGGCATGTTTTAGTTCATAGGTGGGAAGCTAACAGTTATTTGAAGTGACTATGCTCTTTCTACGAATATTATTCAAAACTTAATGAGGGCTAGCTCTTAATGGGGTAAGGACTTTAGGTCCCCAAGAACCCAAAGGCCAAGGCCGATGTATCCTCTTACCTGTTAGTCTTCTCTTTTTCCCCTGTAATATAAATATCGCACTGATTTCATAATCGAATGTATTCTCATGTAATATTCATAATTAACAAGAAAAGCCAAGAGATCTCCCACGAGTTTATCGAGTATGATTCTATCTTTTTGAAATGAGACCATGTTAATATACAGGAGGCTGCTATTGAACAGTATTTTAAGCCAGTTGACAAGGAAGCTGAAATTATAATGAAGATGCAGCTTGATGGGGAGGAGAAGACAATGAAGGAGATGATGAAGGCTATGCAAACACAGGCTTTGCTTGAAAGAGCTGAAGCAGAAAAAAATGCAAATTTACATTTGGATGCAAAACAAAACAGTCAGGAGACAGATTCCTTCATCAAGCAACATTCTCAGATGACATGATTCCAAGAAATATGGCACTAAAAGTAGTAGTTTTGTTAGATCGTATCTCTCCTTGCTTTCACTCGATAATTTGGGATATACTTTCTGAGATATGAGACAACCATACAATCCACTTGACCAGTTTGAATAATTAAAATCAACAACTCATCTAATTTATATGAAAAAATTTTTCCAATAAAGAAGTGATTGGGTTGCAAAAAATGACATTCAGTGATTGTGGAAAACAACCTCCGGTCTTTTTGTCCATAGATTACTGTAGAAGTAAGCAATATGGTTATCAAAGGCGCATCCCATTGCTTACTTGAGTTTATTAGAATTGTAGATTATTACATGTAAGATTGATGCATCTTGGCAAACAGATAAAGTATAAATTAATGTGTAGTATAGACTTTCGAGAACATGTGCTTGTCAGATAAAACTGTTAACTGATTGCTGCTTGGAAATTGCATTAAGCATGGGCTTGCACATTTTTCGGACGATATATCCTTTGGCTCTTTGAACTTAGGGCAAGGGTGGAAGAGGCAGCTAAACCGCAACGCAAGTTTCTTATGACAAAAAATTATTGCATGCTTGAGAATGAATGACCGGTGATCGTACCTGAAAATTTCTCATATTATTGATTTTTACCAATCTTATATATTTGGCTTCCAACTGTTAATGCTTGATCTTAAGATATATGGGTGCCTTCAAATTCCTTCTGGATTCTTGTTTCAGTTTTTATTGTATGCCTGGCAAAACCTTTGATTTCAAGGCACTCGCGGCTTAATAGATGTATTTCAAGGCACTTGTTTCATTCAATGATTAACAAATTAGAAGGTCTGGTCGTTTTCTTGAAAGAGTAACTTTTGGCATGCTGTATGGATTAACAAATAGAAAACGTAGGTCGCTTGGCCTGGGAGCCAAGAATCATGGACCCAAGTTTTAGGTTTTTTTGTTTTTTTAACCCAATATTAGATACGGAATGTGAGATTTGAACTCGTAGAAAAGTCTTAGTAAAATGGTGATTGACAAATATTAAGGAAAATTCATAATCATGATAACTAGTGAAACATAATACAAATTAAAAGATTGATTGTCAATGGATGATGGCTTAAGTATAAAAAAAATATAGAGAAAATATAAAATTATACCATATGGTTTTCATTTTTAGCAAGTATGGTTTAGTTGTTTGTTTATGGGTAAAATTTTACAATATAGTATAATTTTATTTGTAAAATAGTATCAAATCCATAATTTTTTTACTTTCATTTGACCTAATATCAGATTTTATATGTTATTTTAACTAATTATATTTAAATACATAATTTCTTCACTTTAAATACAAAATTTATTTTTTTACTTTATATATATATTTGAACAAATTATATTTTTATCATTATAGAATTTGTTTAAATATATATAGAAAGTAAACAAAAAATGAACAAATTTTGTAGTTAAGTAAAAAAATTTTGCATCCAAAATTTAAATAAATAGTTAGTTAAAATAACATATAAAATCTGATATTAGGTCACTCGGTTCAAAGCTTACTCCATTACATTCACTGTACTACGTTTCTCCTTATGTGCTGTGTGGCTCTTTGCCCATCCATGATGATGAGCATTTCAAAACAAGACTAAAATCACTGTACTACTACTTTTCCCCTTATGTGCTGTGTGGCTCTTTGCCTATCCATGATGATGAGCATGTCAAAACAAGACTAAAATCACTAGCTCTATGTCCATAGCTACTCAATTAGGTAGTAGAAATGATAACATATCTAGAAACAGAAACCAAGCAGCGGATTTGACAAAAGGGTAACGAGAAAATGTGAAGAATGGTCCCATATCTTGTAACATAATCCTCAATCACCAAAAGAAGCTGATCAATTTCAGTTGTCAAACTCATTTAAAATACAAACCGACCATACAACGGATGACATTTCCCTTGTCTACTTTTCTTATAACCCTCGCATGATAATGGGTTCTTTTCTTTTCTTTCTTTTTTTTTTTTTTTGGGTTGCAAAATATCCTAATTCTTTAATCGTATTGTCACTGTCAACAAAGATAATGCTGTTTTAGTTTCAATTAATTGTTGCCTTCCCAAGCTACCCTTCTCAACTAATAAGATCACCCTAAAAAAAATAAAATAAAATAAAATTTTTCTTGGATATTATAATTGAAAAAAGAAAAATAATCACATCGATTCTTTATTCTTTTTATTATTATTATTATTAGAGTATTATTACATCAGCTTACGTATTAATTGAGATTAAATTTTGTTAATATCGCTTTAACAACATATATATATATATTTTTTTTTTTTTTTTGGAGGGGTGATGAATGTAGCTGTCATCTCACCACAAGCAGAGGAGAAAGGAAAATTGAAATTGCAAGTTTCGCAAATCCAGTCATGGGCTGCTGCATCATTATTTTTGTATTTGATGCTATTATAATCCACCATTTGAAGCAAAATTTTTTATAGAAGAGTTACCTTTACTCAATTGTCTTTTCTATGCCCACATATAGTACTAGTAATAACCATCACCATCAAAACAAATCATTCAAACTATTCTTATATTCTAAACCTTTCTCTCAAACCGTCCAAACATCATATATCACATTCTATGTATGTATTTTTAAGTCACTAATTACGCCTTTTATTTTGGTATTGTCTACTACAATTACTTAACCCATTACGTCTTATAATTTATTTTATCAATTTTTATTTTCATAAGCATCATGTCATGCTTACTGAATTGGTGATATGAATGATTAATATAAATCAACAAACTTGTGTCAACTATTGTGATAATGGTCTAAGTTCATAATCACGTGGAGTTTGATGGTTCATTGTGAGGAGCAAAAACATCAAATTTGATCCTTCGTATTTATCTTTAAAAATGAGAGGGTTATCGCATATTAATATTTTGTAATATTAAAAGTCTAATTATTAATTGGTTGCCTAGTATATATCATGCCACAATTTAATAAACAGATAATTTATTTTATTCTTTAATAGATTTCCAACATAATTTATTTAATCTAGAAACCCCTACAAAGAAATGTGGAGAGAGAGAAAGATAGAAGTGTAATTTATGGATTTATTGGACTTAATTGCCACAAAAAAATAGAAAAGAGTCTCTAATCAGGCATTTATTCTAAATTCCACTTCCACTCATAAAGAAGTCTCACAAACAAATTATGCTCATATAATTAATCAATGACACATATTGGTTTTGCTTTTGAAAATAAAGTGGAAATAAAAATAAATTTACTAAATATCTAAATATTTTATTTTATTTCTTTATAAAAAATTTTATTATAGTCCTAAATATCATACTTAAAAATAATATTGTTTCAATAAAATTAAATTATTCAAGACAAAATATTAAAAAAAGTATTTTCTTTATAAACTAAATAAAAAAAATAAAAATCTTATTTTAAAACTTACACCATGTTCCATTCCAAGAGGAGCTAAAGGCGCAGTAATTCGACATCATAGCAACAACGTGAACGCATCCATCTCTCTGAGTTTGTACTCAACGTTGAATTATTAGAAGTAGTTATTACCTTCAAAAAATAATGCTCAAATAGTTGCTCATTGTCTTCAAATTTCAAAACCTGGAAATCTCAAAGCTAAATAAAAAGATTCAACTTTTGGACTTGGAACACTGTAAAATATCCATGCCCGACTACTATTTTTCCACCCTTATTTCTAATATAAATCGGAATGAGGGATGATAAATTTACTAAATTCGATAGGTGTTCAATTTAACCAGAATATAATAAAATGACGAGTTGGATGAATTGAGTTTAAATAATGGAAAGAATAGTCACGCTTCGACCTAATTTTATATATTATATAATTTTATTTTTTATCATAAATATATCAATTTTAAATTTTATTTTAATTTAAATATAGCAAATGTATTAAAAAATAATAATGAAAAACAATCATAAATTTTATAAATAGAATTGGAATACAAATAGTGAATATAATCTTTTTATAAAATAAAAATAAATTTGTTTTAGAAAAAGTTATTCTGATGATATTCAATATGACTCGAATAGGATCGAATCAAATATCAAATCAGGAATAAAAGTTTTTAATTATAAAATTTTATAAAACTCCACCCATAATAATCCATTAGTTGTCATCCTAATCGAAATTTGCACTTTTTTTTTTATTTTATCTTGAACTTTACAAAGTTTTGTTTAAATCTAAAGGACCCATCACATTGGAGACAGACCCAGGTTAGGGGTGAGCAAAACCGAATCGAAATCAAAAAATCGAATCAAATTGAGTGAATTTGGTCTATTTGATTCGGTTTTAAAGTAAATTCGATTCGATTCGATTTAAAAAATAAAAAAATTTTGGTTTTTAATTTTGGTTCGATTTAAAATTAAGAAAACCGAATAAACCGAATTTGTGAGATTTTTTAATTTTTTTAAATTTGAGTTTAAAAAACTAAAAATAAATTATCTTATATAAGATAAAAAAAAGTCCAACAGCCCATTGAGCTCAAAACCGAAAATCAAACCGAACCAAATTGATTTTTTTTTGTTCGATTTACTTCAGTTTATCTTAAATTTTAGTTCGATTCAGTTTGAATTTAAACTAAATTCAATCTATTCGGTTTTCATAATTTCGATTCGATTTGAACCGAACCGACTGAATGTTCAGCCCTACCCATGCCCAATAAGTTTGGGATTATGAATTCATGATGACGTGTCTCTTTCCGCTTAGACTTCCCATTGGCTTTTGTTATGGAAGGTTGTATTCTACAAATCTAGAATTATGCTTTGGTCCCTTTTTTCTTTAGAACTTTGAAATATTTTAAAGGATATCATATTATATTTATAACTCTTTTGAATAATAAAAACTCTCTTCAATGTTTTTTGATTGAATGGATAAAATAGTACGATTTACTTTATTATAAGTGTTTTATATTTAATAATTATTATTGTCAATTATAATTCGACTTTAATATTTTTTAATAAGATTGATAGTTTGAATATTTAAAAAAAGTTAAAATTCATAGTTTGAAATGTAAAGAGTACAAAATATAAATTTCTTTAAAAAATATATATCTATCAAAGCAATTCAATTATTTTCATAATAATAAAATAAAATAATAAAAAACACATTAATACTAATAGATATATTTGAAAGGATTTAAATTTATTTAAAGGGATTTAAATTAATCAAATCCTAGTTCTAAACTTTTCAATTTAACTATATTTGAATTTGTTTAATAAAAATATAAATAAATCAAAAATGAAAGAAAATGAAAATAGTTCATTGTCAACTAAAAATTAATTGATATTGACCTAGACTGATACACAAAAAAACATATTTACAATAAAAGAATAAAAAAATAAAGGAGGATAATAATTAGTTCTCTTATATTATAAATTGAGCTACACTTTTCTTCTTTTTTTTTTAGAAGGTTTATTGAGATACATTCTTATCTAAACTAATGGTACAAGATGAAAAGTCATCCACAAACATATTAATATCTATTATAACACGATTAATTAAACGAATTATATAGATCATGTCACATAATTTGTTTCATAAATATATTTGTATTAAAGTTGAAGATTTTGACACGATTAATTAACTTGTTTCATAAACATGTTTGTATTAAAGTGATATTAATATTTGTATTTTTTAATATATTTTAAAAAATTTTGTTTCTTGAAAAATAACCTTTTTTTAATATGAATTCTATATTCTATTAGAATTGTTATTCTATTTGAAATTGATTTTTAATTATATTAAAATATTAAAAATAATATAATAATTTTAAAAAACTAATGAAATAAAATAATTATTTGACATGTCAAAACAAGAAAAGCAAATAAATTAAACTAAAACTATAGCATTCAATATATTCTATAGTTACAAAATATTTCATATATTTCATACTCAAATAACATTACCTACATAATGCTTATAATCACATATAATATGATAAAATATATTAATCTTTTCACTCTCTTTTCATTTAAATATTTAGTCAATTTCTTTTCAATGATTTTATAATATTTACTAATTTCTTTAATATTAATACTTATAATATTCGAAGTTTTTAAAAAATTTTGAAGCCAATACTACATAATTCAATCGTTAAAAATTAAGTATATTTTTTAAGAGAATATGTAGCGTTTTTTCAAAACTTGTTGTGTAAATGGAAAACAAATATTATGATCAATGTTTTTAACAATACTTGTGCTATTTTATTTTTTTTTTAAAAAAAAAGCCACTTACAAAACAACCAATTTAATATTCTCAAATTTTATAATATTAATTTTTTATTTTATAAAACTATTTTATGTTTTAATTTTATAAAAATTGATATTGTCAATACAATTACTTGATAAAATTTACAAGATTTCCTATGGGCTTTTATTATGGAAGGTTGTATTGTACAAATTGAGAATTATGTTTTCAACTCAGATTTTGACATTTTTTTTTTAATTTTTGTTTCTACAACTTTGAAATATTTAAAGGAGATGATTATTATGATTTAAATTTTAATCTCTCATATTATGATTATTTTTAGGTAATAAAATAAGTCTTTTATTTATGGATAAAAAGTATATACACTACAAGATTTTTACTTATTATAATATTTATATGGTTAAAAAAATTATTGCTTCAAAACATCTATAATATATGATAAAAATTTTAAATTAGTCATAAAATTTAAATTTTTAATTTTTGACAGGATAGATGGGTGACAATGTAAAAAATCTATTTTAAAATATTAAGATTTTATGATTATTTCTAAATAAAGTGGTTATAAATTTAACAATGAAAATAAAACGTACATAATCTTGTTACAATTATTTTGTTTTATAACATCAATATATTCAATGATTATTTGTAGTTATCATTTTTTTGTTTATTCTTATAAATAAAATAAACTTACCAGGAATTGTTTTAGATATAACTTGAATTTAATATTATATTGCGTGATAAAATTATATTATCATGCAAGTAGATATTAAGTAATAAGTTTAAAGTTACCGTATAAAAAATTCACAATATATATTAAGTAGCAAATTAATCGTTGTCATAGTTAATTTAATCATTAAAAGATAAGTTATATAATGTGCAATGAGTAAATATTGCCACCTAAATTTTATTTTATTTTTTAGTTATATAATATGTAACAAGAATTTTTAATTAGTTATTAAATCTAAATTTTAAATTTTGATAACCTAATTATATGATAATGTACAAGTATTATTATAAAATATTAAAATTTTATGATAACTTCAGAGAGAATGTGACAAATTTAAATGATGTGATATTTTAAAATAAAATTTTATTTTCTTATAAGCTATAATTGTCGCATAAAAGTTTTCTTGCACTTTTAGATATAGTTAAAAATTTACAATTAAATTGTTACTTAATTATATTATAATTTTTTGGCTTAAAAATAAAAAAATTAGTAATTATTTTTATCCTATATAATATTTTTTTGAAAGAAATTAAAATAAAAATTTATTATCAATCATTATTCTTATCTAGCATGTACATTTTTAAAATTTAAATCAAAATATAATATTAAAATTTGTGTTTTTTTTAATCACAGTTTTCTCTCCCTTTCTTGTTATCTTTTATTTTGAATTTTAAAGTCCTAGTTTAGTAACACTCAAAATATATTAAAATTTTAATTAAAAAGGGGAAAATAACTTAAGAAAAGAAAAAGAAAACTGAAGGCATAAAAATAGTGGATTATTTTCAGTTAATCAATGTATGATTTGATTTCATAAATATTTAGACTTATGAAAAAAAATTCTTATTGGTATTATCTTCTTATAAATCTTCATGCGAATGAGAATAAAGAAAAAGTAAAATCAAATATATTTTAAAAAAAAGTATAAATTTTAATTTATTTCACAAACTTTTATAAATGAGTTTATATAATTAATATTTTAAATTTTCATAAAATATTTAATTTCTTTTTATGTTATTTTTTATTTTATTTCATTTTTTCTTGTGGGAGGGGCAAGGCCTTTTGGTCATATAGTGTTAATAACTTTCTTTTTATTCTTAAAAATTTTTATTAACACTTGGACTTATGAAAATAAATTGTTATTGATAATATCTTGTTATAAATCTTCATGTGTATGGGAATAGATAAAAAGTAACACCAAATTTTTTTAAAAAAAAGTATATACAATTTAATTTATTTTATCAGCTTTTAAATGAGTTTATATAATTAACATTTTGAATTTTCATAATATTTGATTTCTTTTTATGTTATTCTTTATTTTATTTCTTTCTTTCTTGTAGAAGGGGTGAGATTTTTGGTTATATAGTGCCAGTAATTATTTTTGTTATTCTTATAGGTTAAAAAATTTATGTAGAAAATTTTGAAATTTTAAAGACATTTATAAGATCTTTAAATGTGTTAACCAAAAAGTGAAGATGTTTTCTTAAAATCATTTAAAAAGGGAGTCTAAATCGGTTAATTATTCAAAAATTATTTAAATATTTTAGAATTTGTATTTAAGTATTTTTTATAACTTAATGGTTAGGATTACAGATATTAATGTATTATTACATTCAATTTCCTATATTTATACTATTTTAATAATAAAAACTGATTTGAACTAATTACTAAATTAATTTTCAGTTTTATTGATCCAATTAGTTGATTCAGTCCGATTTTTTAAACATCAATAATTAATAATATATTTATTATCAATTTAGAGTGTTTCAAACTTATAATTTCATTCTACAAAATAAACGAGATTCAACAAACTTTATTATGATCCTTGCAAACTTTTTTCTTAAAAAAAAAAAAAAAAAAGTCTCAACAAATGAAAGAAGAAAGAAAAAAAGTGTACATGACGAAGTCCAGGCCATTCATTTAGGATGTACACATATCCCGCCACAATTACATATCGTTGTGGGTCAATGAGGCCTAATTAAATCCAGAATTAGGCTCAAATACTACCAAAATTTATTAAAATTAATTTATTTCAGCTGGCAAAACGTCATAAATTATTTTTATAATATTCAATGCATAGAAGATATTTAAGAAAAAAAATATCAAAATTTAAATAGTCACAAAATTTCAATTTCAGATAATACGACATCAATACACGATTAGTCAATAACTTTATATGATCTTCTTTTAAGCGGAATAACTTTGAAAAAAAAAAAAAAAAGTCTCAACAAATGAATTTGCTTTCCCCCTCTCTCTTTTTTTTTTTTTAGAAAGGCATACTTCTGAAACTAGGGTTAATCCAAACATATTTAACTATAAAACCATTTTATTCATTATCTTGAAGTTAGGAGATTTCTTTTATGGGTTATTTTTGTTTCACAATTTGAATAAATAGAGTTTTAAAATTGTTGTGTTTTTCGTATAAAAATTGGCGCAATTAACCTAAATATTCCTTTTCTTTTCTTGTTTATGGGATCAAACTATAAAAAAGGATAATTTCTTTGTGAATTCTATGAATTAAATAATTCAATAACTAAATAAATCAGTTAAAAGGTTTTTTTTTTTCCCTCTTTATTGATCAAAGTTTATGAAACGTATGTTATTAAATTTGTTTAACTGAAAGCCTAGATAAATTTGAAAAGTCATGAAGGAGCTTGTTAGCTTTGTCCACCCACATGAGAAAAGGTCATAGCAATAATTGAAGGCGGATAGATAAGAATGTACATTGCACCAAATATATCCTAATCAGACCCATACTTCCTACCAAAAGCAATTTGTTGAATGGACATTTGGGAATCACTCTCCACCTTAAGGTCTCTAAAAGCTGACAGCTCAAATTCAAACCAATTAGCAGACGATTCTAGGTTGGAAATGCATTAGGGTTTCAATATTGGATAGATAAAAACGTTTCTATATATATATATATATCAATTTTTTAAGTGGTCAACATATTTTGAGATCAACTTTTATATTAATTAAAATATACTTCACATTAATTTGATGTAATTAAAGATTTTTTTACTTTTCGGATGTTGGTTTTAAAAATAAAATTAATTTAGAAAAACTTCATCTGTACTAAATATATACATTCAATCAATAAGATATAAGTGTAGTGGATTTAAAAATACTATGAATATGAATATTTTTCATTTTAAAAAAAAAAGTATACCACATTCATAATTAATAGTTATAGCATTATCAGTGATTATTTAAGATGCCATTTTATAATTGCTTGGATATATACAATTGTTGTCTACACCTAATTTAAGCAAATTGTTATTATTCAAGTAGATATAATGAACAAGTTAAATCAAATGGATTCGATATAGATTAATTTTGAATTAAATTATTATTAGATCATACTTTTTTAATAAATTATGTTGAATTATTTCAAATTGTGAATGGATTGGGTCACTTATAATTATATATTATTTAAAATAAATAAATTATTATTTTAATTTTTAAAATAAATTTAAATATTTTTATTAATTTAAATTTAAATCAATCAAATTGATTTATATATTAAAATTGGGTCAAATTGTGAACATTCAATCATATCAATTATTAAACCATTTCAAATATTTTTTTAATTTTAAATTATACTATTTCTTTTTCCATCGCATACAAGTGATCAAATTGAGAAATAAATTCAGTCAAATCAGAATTTTCTGCAACGTTTCAAAAAGGTGTAATTGATATATATACCCAAAATATAGATGAAATTTATTTTCTTTGCTTAATATATTATTTATTTTTATTGAATATTATTATATTTTCTTAATTTTTTAGAATTAGAAAATTGTTTACTCCCTCTTTTCATTTTGATACTTTTTTTTTTCTTTTTTGTCTATTTCAAATTATAGTTCATTTTGTTTTTTGGGATGTTAGTTTAAGGGGTAATTGTCAATAAATATTATTGTAATTTCTAAAATAATTTTATTTACATAAAATTAATATTTATAATTTTATAAAAATAAAAGTTAAATAAATTTATAAAAAATTAATAATTTAATTTTAATTCTTGAAGTATTAAAAAATTTATAAATATATTTTTGTTTTAACATAAATATTTTATAAAAATATATTTCATGTAAAGCGCGAACATATGACTAATCCAGTTTTAAAAATATACTTATATATAGAGCACCATCAATGGACACAAACTAATATATCTATCAAGATATTGCGATTGACTTTGGAATAATTTAACAATTTGTGTTCCAACTTTCTCCACCCAATATTAATAGACTAAAAATCTTTTTATTTTTTAAAAAATATGTTATAGTAAATATTTATATGATAAATTTTAAACTTTGAAAAATGAAGTAAAAATAAATATATATTGAAATAAAATTTATAATTTTCATATAAAATATGAAATTCAATATTAAAATTATAATAAAATGCTTTGTTTTGTTTTTTTTTAAATAGCATATACCTAAACTTGTATCAAACAATTTAATTGCAAATAACAAACAATTTCATTTTATAATAGAAATGATATATATATATTTTTTTTTGCGCTTAATATCTTAACTTCATTAAATGACGTATAAATTAAGTTAATAGTTGCATTCATGTATTGAGAAGTTAACAATTAGTTTAAAATATTGATTAATATATAGATTTTTAGTTTAATTATTACGTATGAAAAAAAAAAAGAATAAGTAAAAAACATTTGAGACTATGCATCTATTAGGTATAACTTTCTCCAAGCTTTATCCTCAGCCTCACTATGAAGTATTACGAAAAAGAATTTTCAAGGCCTTGTTTGTGAAAGTCGAAGCAAAATGGACAAAAAGCTTATCATGGAGATGCGATTAGGATTGCTTGCCAATTAATCCTCATTTGATATATAGATTCAATTTTTAATTAATTAGCAAATGGAAAAATGGTTTATTTTAAAATATAAGGTCAATTAAACCCAGAAAAAGCTCTATCAATTTCTTTCAAAAAATAAATAATTAAATTTAAATTTTATTATTCTCAACTTTATAATATATATATATATATATTATATATATATATATATATATAATTCAAACATTTATTATGAACTATATTTATATCGGTTATAAGTTGTCTTATTAAATATCAATCAAATTAAAATTTAATAGTACTATATTCATTTTCATATATAATAATATTATGAATTTAAATTGTAATTAAAATTAAATTATATAAGAAAAGAAAACTATAAGAGGTCATAAACCAAACATTATTTTTGGCATTAGTGGCCATGCTAATACACAATTCATATATATACACAACAAAAGTGGATCCTTTGGGGACTGTTCCTTCAATTTATCGGTGGCTATTTCGTTATTATCCTGGGTATCATGGGCCTTTTATTGATGGGTAAATCGCGGGGTTAATTTTGTCTTCTATGGCCTTTTAAAAACCCTGCAACAAAACGGCGTCGTCTGGCGGGTTTGCAAAGCGTGAAGGGTTAAATGTGTCATTTCACCTCCCCACATCATCAGGCAGAAAACGGTACCGTTCTTCAATCAAACGAAGGGCCTTACAGTCATTTCTCAAAACCAGCAACCCCTTTCGGTTTTGTCTTCTTCGTCAGTCATTTGTTGCCGCTGCTCTGCCTTCTGATAGTCTGCTCCTCCTCTCTTTTTCGCCTCCCTCTCTCACTTTGTTCTGATCGGGAAATGGAGAAAGATTTGGCCAGAAATTCCTTATTCACTTCCTTGCTTTCCCTTTCTTTGCCTTCCTTCTAGCCTAACCCTAACGCCATTGTCTCTTCCATTCACACTCTCAAATTAAATCCAGCTCGCTAATTAATAACCATATTGAGTAATTTTTTTCCTTAGATGTGATCGTGTCTGATTACTTGGAATTGGCTGGTAAGCTTTTCAATTTTCCTTACATTTCTTATATTTTTGTGCATAACACAGTGTTCATGCATTATGGTAGTTGTTTCCTAAATTTTTTACGATTTCTATGTTTCTTTTTTGCTATTTTTCTAAAAAGAAACCATGAAAATGCAGCGACATCAAGGGGATAATGTCTGCGTTGGAAGGCAGGTGTTGGCCTGCTCATATTCGAGGTATATCTCAACTACCCTAACCCACCTTAATTTTACAAATTTTATGTTCAATATTTATACCCAGTTACCGTAAGAAATCGGTCTGCTTGCATACTTAGAAATCCGTGCGTAAAGAGTGACAAGGTTGGTTCTTTTGGTTAAAATTTAATACGTCATTTGGAATTCTGTTTAATTTATCTTTGATTTTGTTGTTTGTTTTTTCTATAGACAACAGATAATGTTTGCATATTTAGCCCGCTTTTAACAGTGTTCATTGATAGTAAAAGCTTGAAAACACTTATTTTTGTGTATCTTTTCTTATTAGGAATTTTAGTCAAGAAAGGTAGATTTTTCAGTCCATGTTTTTTTTTGGCAAGAGAAATTTATGTTCATTGCTGAGGTGGGTGTATGTAACTACTTAAGTTTATGCTGACCAATTTTGTCGATGTTGCTTAATTTGGATAAGAGGATTTCTTATGCCAGTTTTTTTGTTTATATTAGGCTTACAACTGTGTTTGATGTGGCAAAAGTTACGTGATTCTCTTATCATTACAGAGGCAATTCAACGTTGTCAAAACAATTGAATTAGAAACACAAGCAACAAATGATTATTATTCTTAATAACCATGAATTAAATACTTTACAGGCTGTGACTTTGGTGTGGAAAAAATTTGAAGTAGTGATGATTGTCCAAGTCTATGCATTACTTTATAATAGCAATGATGTTGAAAAGTTGAAGATGAATCTTTATCCGTTAAAATACTTAGTCATGTTTCCATTTTAATCGAATGAAGGAATGTTGACATGGCAGTATACACATTTTAAATAATGCCTATCCTTTCTTATCATGTGATGATTTGATCTGTGGATTTTAACTTGAATAATTTCTGTATGCTGGAAAAACCTGTGAAGCCAATCCCAAGGTTGGTACTCTGAGATGAAGCCTAAGGAATCAACATAAGGAAAAACTATTTATGTGATTCTTTCATACTTGAGATAAGAAGACAAGCATCAGCTATAATGCATTCCATCTAAAATATCTCTATGGTTTGACTTTCACTCTTGAACATAGTGAATAGGCTATGTGTCACGTCTCCACTTCCTAAAGTGATGTGCGTACTAATTTAACTTTGGACGCTAAAGTTGGTCTAGGATGTATTAGCAAAACTCTTCAAGCACTTTGATATATTGTTTGTTTGAGCTGGGAAGCTATGGCACACTTCATTCATTTGAGATCTGAATTCATTTTGATTATTATTATTTGAGATTTGTAGATTGCTCATTATTTTGAGAATAATTTAAGTAATCTCTAGATTTTATTAATAATCTAACATCATGATTGTTTCCTTTTTTTTTCCCCTATTTGCCAGTCTCCATATTTGTTTTAGGTGCCTGTCGAGGATGAAATTCTTTGCAAGTTTATCACTAGGTTTGATTTCCTCCTCCCTTTTTCAATTGTTTTGCTAATTTGAATAGTTATTAATATGTCATAGCTTAACTTTTGAGTTATTGAGTTTTCCAGTTATTTATACTAAGTAGTATAAAATAGATCTGTATACAACACTATAATAGGAATGAGAAAATTACTAATTTTAATATGTAGAAGATAATAGAAAAATAAATAAAAAATGTGGAGTGATGTGTCAAATATTAAAAAAAAACTAATATTGAAAATAAAAAGAATATGTTTGATTTGTTATTAATATAGTGGGGAAAATTAGGTAACACATAAACAAATTATATTCTCTTTTACGAGTTAAAACTTTTTACTTCACCTTCTATAGGGAGAATGAAAAGGAATAATCACTTTCCCATTTTCTTTTTTCCT
>CATIWR010135206.1:0-11849 GCA_949677035.1 Omphalea diandra | reverse complement strand
TCATAATGATGGGTTGAAGAAAATGAGTTTCTGCTACATCATCAACCCAAATTGATGGGTTGAAGAAAATGAGTTTTTGAAAGGTTTTCAAAAACCTTATCTACTATGGAAATTAACTTTCCAAACAGGTGTAAAGTTTTTTAACCTTAAAAAACTTTGTAAACCCTTCAAAAACCCCAATCCAAAGAAGGGGTTAGTGAAGTAGTAGTCATAATTGCCTAACATGCAGTAGATCTTATAGCTGGAGAGCAGCCATTTGCAAATGCTAATTACCGCCATTTCATTTTGCTTCAAAACAAGCTTATATACGACTTATGAGAATCTTCTTCTATTCAAAATCCTCCATCACCCTGTATTGACCATTTCCTCCATCACCCTCTCCTGGCCGTTTCTAAGTGACTTAGAATGTTTGTTTCTAAATGACTTAGAATGTTTTCAAAATAGAATCGGACCATATTGACAATACTGAAAATCAATCCATTTTCTAAATGACTTAGAATGTTTTCAAAATAGAATCGGACGATATTGACAATACTGAAAATCAATCCATGGTCCAGTTCTATTTAGTATCAAAACCAGTAAAAAAAAAAAAAAGTAAAAATTAGAAAAAAGTATCAAAATCAGAAAAATTGTCTAAAATCACAAATTGGATTAACATAAAAATACAATACATTGTTTTATGAAAAATTTTAAAATTTCTAAAAATCACATTATTTTACTCAATTTAAATATTAAAAATAATTTTCATTCACTTTATCATATGATGCTTTTTTTAATTTTTAAAATATTTTCAAGTATTATTTATGTATATTTTTAAATTAACTATTGAACCAGATTAATTAAATCGATTGAATTAACCAAACTGAAAATTAACCAGCCGACTAGCTCAGTCCCAAGTTTAGTTTTAGAACATTGGCTAGAGAGTAAGAAGGAAGAAGAGGCCTGTACTAATGAAAGAAATGATCACTTTTGCCCCAAATGAACGCCAAAGGAGAAACTAGCATTTAATTTACGAAGGTGAAAAGCCAGAGAAAGAACTGAAGGGATAAGAAATTCAGTCAATTTCATTAGTTGCATCAGTAGTGTGGCAATCACAGCTAAGCAAAGAAAAGAAATCAAATCTTAACTGCTTTCTACTAAGTCTATTCTTGCCACATTCTACAATTAGCAATGGAGCTTGTGGGACATTTTTGTTTTTCCTTTTTCGACTGTAGTATATGCAACATAAGCAACAAAATTCCAGGCATTTTCATCAGGAATCCTTGATCATGCACTCACCCGTATTAACTACAGCATTCCATTTCAAGTGTCACTATTTTGTTTAAGGAATTGGAGGCCTTTTATTTGCAACTTTACTGCTTCCTTTGGCAGGTTCTTTGGCTCTGGAACATTCACCTCATCGCTACCTTCAGCTACTTTCTTAGCCTTGTCTTCGACAATCCTTTGTATTTCTGACTGGTCAACTGATGGAAACACAGCACTCAGCATGGGATGCAACAAACTCTCATCTTCCTTTTCTATAGGATCCTTCCCACAGCAGCAAACATAAATTGGCTCAAGTGCCTTCTCAGCTCGCATCTCCATGGGGACACTAGGGGTTGCTACATTTAATTTTGCTTGTTTCTACAGTTTGAATATCATTATTAGCAAGACTACTTAGAACATCTTAAAGACCCAAGAGTGATTGAGTAAATCAAAACACTGACATCATCCAAACGGAGAGCAATACTAATGAATACCTTAGAACACATCTGTGATCAATACACATTTTGTTAACAAGGAAACGTTTAGATATATTTCTTCCAATATAACTATCACATCAGGATGGTAACGAAATCCTAGTCCACCAGCAGGCATGAATTATTTAATTCACAAGACTAAATGGTATCATATATGTTTCCAACCTTTAATCTCCGCTCTTCAGGTTGTTAGTCTACATTGTGCCAACTAATATACCATTCAATACGATCTTAACATTTAACAATCCGGTGGGGCGTCTGCTTGTATCAATAGCATCTGACAATCCAGTGGCATAGAAAGACACGAGTGCTATTTTTGTTTTCCTCATTCAAAGTCTGGTCCTTTTGGTGAGGCATACAAGTGACGTATGCCACTTATTACGGTTGTTTACAAATTATGCTCATGGTTACCAAGTGAGAAAAGTGCCTGAAAGACTCCAGATGCAAAATAGTTTTAGGTCTCAGCTTTTCCTTGCTAACAAACTGTTTACCCTACTCCCTGTGCCAGATCAAACTAGAGAGTTAAGAACTCATGAAATCACTCGGGCAACCACCTCATCACTTATCTATTTGTCACAATATGTACTGAATTTGTGAGCAAGCACCTAGGTTCTCATTATGCTCAAAGACATTAATGTGAATCGTCAATTCTTTGGTTCAATAATGTGCTTATCAATCATTTTTTGTTGAATATTGAGCGGCATTGTTGTTGATTGCTACCATGCCCTTGATGCAATTGCATGTTTTAATTAATCTTACACAAAAAATGTTTTATACAATCAGTGGCGGAACTAAGGGGAGTTAGCATGGGCTGAAGCCCCCTACCAAACAAGAAATTGCCGAGTGGAGAGAGGGAGGCTGGAAGCAACCCCTGGTGCTGGCCATCGATGGAGAAAGAGGAGCTGAAAAAAGGTGATATGGGATAGGAACTGGGATAATATGGTGGAGATCTCTTTTCCTTAAGAACTCATCAAAGATATTCCCTTCTTCAATTTCTACCCTCCAAACTTCACGGACTACTGTCCTTGCCTTGACCTTTTCGAAGGAAATGCTATTTACTTTTGAGAGATTCTTCAGCAGAGTGAATCATTATCCTGAACCTGATGAACTAAGGTGTTTGGTTCCAATGCCTATTGGGTGCGAGAAACCATTTTCCTGCCAAAAGTAGAGACTATGCTTAGTTCAAGAATGTGCCATTCAAGAAGCTTACTAAGTTTAAGAAATCATAGAATGATTGGAAGGTGAATTATTGGTTTTTCTAGGTGGTGGGACTTCATTTATCAAAGGAGTAAAGGGTTATATTGATGAGATTAGCTATCTAATGCCTTTGGAATCTCGGAGTATAAGGACTATTTTTAATGTTGGATGTGGGATAAGTCATTGGTGAGATTTGTTTGTGATTTTATTTTGTAGTTTTATGCTACTATATATAATATATTATGGATTTGAGATTTTTTTAAGATTTACTTAATTTTTCTTCTTTGATGCATTATTTACTGATAAATGAGAAGTGATAATTAAAAAATATAATTTAAAATGATGTAAATACATATTCAATTGGCTAGCAGTGATTTCAAGAACTATTTTTATATTTGACTAGCAGTATAGTTGTCTTCTTTGTTTAGTTTACATGAGTTCTATGATATGTTGGACAAAGAAGAGAATGTGTTCTTTACGAGTTTGTCTAGTTTTATATTATTTTATGGTTTCCTTCCACTTCGGAGATAAGGCTTAAGGAGATCCATGATGTTAATAGAATAAAAATAATAAGAATTTGTTAGTATTTTGCTCAAATTTTTAATGTATAACACTTGGGCTCTGCTTTGTTTCAGAAAGCATGATTGATAATTTGTTCCTTCACGGAAATTTTGGGTAAATTTCTGTTTTCAAATGAAAAATTATGACTCTGCTTTTCTATTAACATTTTGTTTTTTTAACCATAAAAAGAACTCTTTATCTATAACTAAAACAATCTTCATTTTCTTTTTCTACCCTTTTTAATATGAGTTAATATGTCCCAATCATTGGTTTGTGTTTTCTTCAGGTTGCAAGCTTAGGAGCATCTCTAATGGACTATAATATCTTGACAATATCAATTGCACCAAGAGACAAACATGAGGCTCAAGTTCAATTTACCCTGAAAAGAGGTGCTCCAGTAATGCTTGGTATACCTAGCGATCAACGACTAACACCATCAACTTCTATTCCCATCAAGATCATTTGATATGGCTCACTGTTCAAAATGTTTGGTGCAATAAAGAAGTTCAATAGATAAGATTACACATTGCAGGCAAACAAGAACTCCAAAGTTTACTTCTCTGTGAGGACGCCCTCTTTAAAATATTTTCTAATTTCGTCACTGTATGCAATGAAATATATTGTAATATCAATTCAATATAAAATATAATTATAATATAATAGAATTGTAATATATAATGTTATAATATGTAATAAATATAATATTATTAAATAATATAACTTTATATAATTTATAATTAAAATTAATATAATAATATTATAAATATTATAAAATTAATAATATAATTAATAAATATTATTTAAAATACTAAATAGTTATAAATTTATCATGGTGATTAAGATTGCGCTAAACAAATACATAAGTTTTATAAATAATATTATATATAATGTTATATATGTCTATATATTACATTGATTAAGGGTATGTTTGTCTATATATAGTTATATAATTGACAATAGTATGAAAAAGTAATTTTTCACTCTTGAAATGGAAAAATACTTTATTATATAAATGAAAAATTAAAGATGAGGTCCACAAGTTTGGAAATTTAGATTTCCCAAAGATTTGACATTGATATAATATTTCCGTGCAAATTAAATATTAAAATTCGATATTCTTAAACTATTTTACCTTGAAAATCTAGTAATCAAATGCCCCTTAAAATTTTATGAGAGGATGAAATCCTTTTTACATTTGTTAAAAGGGATGATGTTAATATAGCTTATTTACAAAAGAATTTCCCTATTAGTTAATACTATTCTCTGATTTTGAATGCAACAATAAAATTAAAAGATAATGTAGAATATAATAATATTTAATAATTTTATTATTAAAATTAATAGAAAATATGGAACAGTCAAATAATAAATATTGAAAGAAAATATTAATAAATAACTGTTGTTAATATTCCTCTATTTTCAAAATACGTCTTATTTATATCTAAAATCATTTAATTTTCTTATTATTCATAATCATTTTGAGTCAATATAAAATAATCTCTCATTATTTATAACTAGTATAAATTTAATTTCTAATATATATACTATTTATTTATTTTTATATTTTATCAATTTTTAATAAAAATAATTGTGAATGGATAAGATGTTTCAGTTAAATTAAAAAATTATATCAATAGATATTCAATGCTTCATGAAAATAAATAATAATAACAACAACAACGATAATAATATCGTTAACATCATCGTCATATTGCAGCTCTAGTGTTTGATTCTCCTTAATAATAAAAATAGGTTATATTATTTTTAACCAATATACAACAATCATATATTTATTTTCTAAATCCTAATACTATTATGTATCTGGAGAAGGTGGATATATGAGGTCTTAAATCTATATTTTATCATGAATCAATATAAATTATATTATAAATTTAAATTAATTCTAAAACTAATTAAATATTATCCAAATTTATTTTAATGTTGGAAGCAAAATAAATATTTAAAATTATGCAATCCATTATAAAAAAAAAGGTTTAATAGTAATTTAAATTCAAACATTTATGTGTCAGTGTGATTTTGGTCCAAACTTTAAAATTATCAAAATAACTCAAAATCTTGAATTGAGTATAATGTTAGCCCAACTCATGTCTATATCAAAGTTAATAATAATGTAATAAATAAAAATCGTAAAGTACATAAATATAAAAAGACATTTCAATCAAATTCTATTATTTTGTAACATAAATTTCATCATAAATTTCACTATAAATATATGAATTGCGCTAATATTACACTAAATTTTACGATTCTAATATATTTTGATAAATTTTCAAAATTTAAGTTAGAATTATACTAGGGCGTAAAAATTTAGAATTAAGTTATCGTTAGGAATATAGTGTGCTCTAACAAGCAACAAAATCCGGTTTCCTTCTTGTTTTTCCTTATTAAATTTCTAAACACTTATTTCCTTTACTTCTTGGAAAAGAGAATAGTGAGATTCAAATTTTGATGGAAAAGATAATATAAAGATTCAAATTTTGATATCTATTTCTAATTAATTACTTAATTAATTTTCCTATAAGAAAAAAAATATAATGGTTGTTTAATCTAGTTTCCTTCTGAATTTGAATTTCTAATATATTATTTTGAGTATATAATTTCTTAATGTAACATGATTTAACACAATTTCAATTACAAAAATCAAAGTTACATTTTTGTTTAGTATTAAAGAGGAATTGAATTGAATCATTCTCATTCGGTCCTCTCTTTGGGAGAGTTTTAGGTTTTTTCCTTGCCTAGGGCGAGTTTAAGGTTTCCCTATGGGTGGGGCGATGCATCTTTCTTTAGACTGTCCTTTGTGGTTTTCACTTCGTTTCCTTCAGCTTTTGGTTGCGAGTCTGTCGTCAGCGTTCACACTTTCTTGTTTTTTCTCCTTTTCCACTTCGACTCATTATATGTGTTTATGTCTTTTTACTATTTTGTGGTTTTTACTGCGTTGCAATTTTGTGTTTTTTCTCTCTCCCTTGAGATTGTGGTTTTCTTTTTTATCTGTTTTTCCGTTCGAGTCTTGGTTCAGTCGGGACTCCTTTTTGCTTTTGTTTTCCTTCGTTTTTTGCAGGTACCAAGTGCGATTCCTCCTATATTCATTGGCTGACCTGGAACTGTTAGCTCTTTAAAATTATCAAGGAAACAAAGGATCGAGTATGAACAAATTTGACAGATAGGGAAACTGATGTGATTGAACTTTCAGAGTCCGATTCAGTTACAGTGAATGGGACAACCACCTTTTGCCTCGCGGGACGATTGTGCACGAACAAACCTTTTAATCATTTTGCCTTGATTGATGCTATGTGCAGGTCGTGGAAGCTGAGATATGGTGTTGATGGTCGTGAATGGGGCAATAACCTCTTCCTTTTTAGCTTTAAGCAAAAGCGGGATAAAGAATGGGTTCTCCAGAACTGTCCTTGGCATTTTGACAATCACATTTTCCTGCTTTGTGAAGTGGACGGTAATGAACAACCATCTAAGTAGAATTGTTTAAAGCTGACTTGTGGGTGAGGGTGTAGATCTGCCTTTTGCCTGGATGAATGATAAGGTTGTTGAACTGCTTGGAGGGAAGTTAAGAGGCTTTCATTTCGATGACCAAAACAGAGATAGGAGTATTGGAAAGTTCCTGAGGTTTAAGGCTTGGATAGATGTGCGTCATCCATTGTTAAGAGGCACTTTTTTCAAGTTCAACAATAAAAAACTATGGACTCCTTTTAAATATGAAGGACTCCCCCTTTTCTGCTATGGATGTGGCTGTTTCGGCCATACAGTTTGCTACTGTGAGCAAAAACCAGAATACGTGGATGAGAAGGACTAGGGTTTGAATTATGATGAGACCCTGCGAGCCTCCCCATTGCGCCGACCAAGAAAAAATAACCTCCTTCACAACCCTGCTCCTCAATCAGTTCCACGAAAAATCTCATTTCTCCCTCTAGGACACATCTCCACAGCAAGACCAAACTCATGAGACTGGAAACCCCATCCCTCTAGACCTACAATGACATCTTACCGCAGCCTTGACACCACGTTAATCATTCACCCAATAGACCTATTTGCACAACATCTGAACTTCCCTCACCCCCACCCTTAAACTTTTCATCTCATACTCACGTTGCCTTGAGCATGACTGAGGTCCCCACCCCCAACCTGCACAATTAACCGTCACTATAACTGCACCTCACACAAATAAACCACAAGCTGACCTGTGTAACTCCTGTGTTACCATAGACATAGCTAAACCATCCCCCCCACAACCCGAGTCCCTGATTACCCACGCCGTCCCTTTCTCTTCCTCTGAACCATCTCCTTTAACACCAACTCTTGTGTTTGATCATGGTTATGACACCCCTATTGCCCAAACTACATCTTTCCTGTCAACTTGTTCTAGCCAGCTTGATCCCTCTAACCTCCACTCCCACTTTGATCCACTAGCCTTGGACTTAAAAGCCTCCTCTTGTGTTTTTTCGAAATCTGCTGCCCAGACCCCTATTACAACACAATCTTTACCTATTTCTGGATTGACACTTAGACCTTCAAACAAAGGTAGATCATGGCAACGTAAAAAACAGGTTAATACCCAAACTACAGTTCACGAAACTACACTTGTGATTGGCAAGCGCTCCACTAGTGTAAGCCTAGAGGAAATGGAGCTGCAAAATAATGAAGTAATGATTAAGAGAAGCAGGAATGAGCGATTGGTGGATGTTGCATGTACTTTGATCCAACGGCGGTGGCTGCTTTGCAGCAGCTCTGCCTGCCGACAGCCATGAGTTCATTACTTTAGAACTGTCGTGGGCTTGGGAACCCACATACAATTGGGGTCCTTAAACAGCTTCTCAAGCTGAAAGATCCCAAGTTTGTGTTCTTGATGGAAACTAGATTGTCTTCGGAAGGAGATGAAAAAGGTTTCAGAGAGTTTGGGTTTCATTAATAACTTTTATGTTACTTGTGTAGGGGTTGGGCTACAAAGGGAAGGGGATTTGTGTATGATGTGGCAATCTGATTGTCAAGTCAAGGTGTTATCGACAAGTGCTCATCATATTGATGTGTTACTTTTTGAATCCTCGCCTTTACAACATTGGAGATTAACAGGCATTTATGGTTGGCTCGAGGAATCTAATAATGGAGAGGTTTCCGATCCTGCCTGGGTCATTGTGATTTGGATGATTTGGAATTTCAGGGTTATAAATACACATGGACAAATGGTCAAGGTGGCGAGAATAATATTCAAGAATGCCTGAACAGAATTTGTGCCTCGCTCTCTTGGGTACTTATGTTTCCCGACAATTTATGTAGAACACCTTGTTAGAGAAGCCTCAGATCGCTATTCTGTGTTTGTTTATTGGAAAAAAAAAAAAAAAAAAAGAGATGGCAGTCTAGAATAGGGGTGAGCAAAACAGAACCGAAACTGAAAAATCGAATCGAACCGAGTGAATTCGGTCTATTTGGTTCGATTTTAAAATACATTCGGTTCGGTTCGGTTTAAAAAATAAAAAAATTAGGTTTTTGGTTCGGTTTAAAATTAAGAAAACTGAATAAACCGAATTTGTGAGATTTTTTTTAATTTTTTTTAATTTGAGTTTAAAAAACTAAAAATAAATTATTTTATATAAGATAAAAAAAACCAACAACCTATTGAGCCCAAAACCGAAAACCGAACCGAACAAAACAGATTTTTTTCGGTTCAATTTACTTCGATTTATCTTAAATTTCGGTTCAGTTCGATTTGAATTTAAATTAAATTCTGTCTATTTAATTTTTATAAATTCGATTCAGTTTGAACCGAACCGACAGAATGCTAACCCTAGTCTAGAAGGAAAAAATGTCCTTTCTGTTTTAAGTCCATGTGGCTCCTTCATTCCACGTGTCCAGGTGTGATTGAGGAGGTATGGAACAGGAGATATATTGGTTCAGGCCCTCGAGAGGTGATGACCAAAATAGAAGATCGTGGAAAACATCTTAAAGACTGGGAGAGATCCCACTTTGGTTTTGTATCACGTGATATGTTGGCCTTGTAAAAAGAACTCGAATCTCTTCAACTGATGTACCCTTCTCCTGACTGCCTTCAAAAGCAGTAGATTGTGGAGAATAGATTATTGTATTTGGCAAAAAAAGAGGAAGCCATGTGGCACCAAAGGTCTAGGATTAATTGGATGAAGGATGGTGACAAGAATACAAAGTTTTTTTCATCACAAGGCAGTTCTAAATCAAGGAGGAATAGTACTGAGAAAATAAAATCAGCAGCTGGTATGTGGGTTGAGGAAGAGAAGGAAATTGCTAAGGTTTTAATGATTATTTTAGAGAGCTATTTTCTTCGGCCAGTTCTTTGAGAATGTATGACGTGCTTGCAGCTGTAGATCACAAGGCAACGACAGATATGAGTCGGATTCTTACTACGCCATACTCAGAGGAAGAAATCCATTGTGCTCTCCGTCAAATGCACCCTACAAAAGCTCCGGGATTTTTATAAAAAATTTTAGCATGTTATAGGTTCTGATGTTGAGTCTGTTGTCCTTGTTGTTTTAAATGATTCCCTTAGTCCTGCACATCTTAATCACACTTTTATTGCTTTGAGGTTAGCAATCCTGAGTGTCCAAAAGATTTCCGTCCTATCAGTCTTTGTAATGTCATTGTCAAACAAATTACCAAAACTACTGCTAATAGGCTTAAACCCGTAATGTCTGAAATTGTTTGCCCATCACAATCGGCCTTCATCCGGGGTAGACTCACTACAGATAATGCCCATTTGGCTTTTGAAATTTTCCGTTCCATGAAATCTAAGAAATTAGGAAAAAAAGGTCTTTTTGCTCTTAAGTTGGACATGAGTAAAGCCTATGATAGGGTGGAATGACCTTTTCTTGAGCAAATTATGCTTAAATTGGGTTTTGATAGCCGTTGGGTGAATCTTGCAATGCGTTGTGTTAGCTCTGTCTCCTATTCTGTTCTTCTTAATGGTTTTCCACCAGACTCTTTTACCTCGAGGAGAGGCATCCGTCAAGGAGATCCTCTCCCTCCATTTCTTTTCGTTCTTTATGCAGAAGGTTTGTCGGCACTTATTCGGAGAGCAGAATTGAGTAGGCAATTGAATGGTATACGGGTGTCCAGGCAGGCCTCATCGATATCCCATTTACTATTTGCAGACGACAAATATGAGATAGCTTTCAGCTCAAATGTGGGGGAGGACCTGCAACGAACCATTCAAATGGAAGTGGCAGTTCGAAAAATCGACCATCATGTCAAATACTTGGGTCTCCCAGCATTGATTGGACGTTCTAATAAATCAGTATTTGCATGTATTTTGGATAGAGTCTTAAGGAAGCTTAAATGGAAGTGGCAGTTCGAAAAATAGACCATCATGTCAAATACTTGGGTCTCCCAGCATTGATTGGACGTTCTAATAAATCAATATTTGCTTGTATTTTGGATAGAGCCTTACACTATGTTTGGCAAAATTTCATAGGGGGAAGGAAAATAAGGAAGGAAAATAAATTTTATTTTCCCTCTTTATTTTCCCCCCTCATGTTTGGATAAAAAGGAGGGGAAGGAAAATAAGTAAGGAATTCTCTTGTTTGGATAACCAAATATGGAAGGAAAGGAGGGAAAATATATTATACATTTCTAATTATGCCCTTTAGTAAACAAAACAATTAAATATATAATTATATTGTATAATAATAAAAAATAATTATTTTATAATTTCATTGATTTTATATGAAATTGAAATTTATATAATGATAAATATAATGTTAATACAAATAAATTAAAAAATTATTATTATATGTGAAATGTTAAAAAAGCATATGACAACACAGAGTTAATTAGTTGTCAAAATACAAGCGTCAACAGTGAGTCCCGGGATCATCGGACCAGAATCTTCAATAATTCCAGTATTTTCAAATCAGCATAGCTGAAAACCCTAGGTACGCCAGCTGAATTATTGTCAATAGGAATCGAAATATGGACAGAAGAATTGGTTACGGTTTGATTGCAGGCGGAAGACCCGTGGAGGATCTCGTCGTCGATATCATTGTGGTTTGAGCCACTGTGAAGATTGAGATCGATCGAACGGTGTACAGATGAAGATGGTGCAGGAGAAGGCTGTTGCGGCTACGGTTCAGATGGTAGAGATGAGGAGAAAGGTCGTAGCACGTCTGTATAAAGATCTCCGAATTCATCTTCGTCCTCCATAAGAAAGAGAGAGAGAGAACTGTGTGAAAGAAAGGGCATAATAGTAATTTCACAATTATAGGCCTATCTTTCAACTGGTTTCTCTCCGTTTCGGGAAGAAAAGGGAGGGGGGAAAATAACTTTTATTTTCCTTCCCCCTCCATATTTTACCCTCTT